>WEIU01007033.1:304278-340539 GCA_013389925.1 Aegithalos caudatus
GCCCGGGGAGCAGCGGCCGCGCCGGACCCGGCGGTGAAGGGAATTGCTAGGGCCCCGAACGGCTCCCGCAGCCGTGATCTGCGAGGGAACCCTCAGCGCTTTCCTCGCCGCCTCCTGCGGGACGGGGGCCACCGGGGGTCCCTCTCTGCCCCGACATGCACACCTGTAGGACGGGCGTGCACAGGGCCGGGAGCTCCCGCAGGCGCACGCCGTCTGTCCCGTCCCCTCATGGAGCCGGCGGCGAGCGGCCCCGACGCTGCCCACAGCCACAGCTCGGACGGGCCCGGGCGGGCACACGGATCGCCACTGTTGGCCGGGGTGGGAAAGACATGGAATCACAGAAGCACAGTATCAGGTTGGAAGGACCTCTGAGATCGCTGAGTCCAACCTATGGTCAAAAAAACACCACGTCAGCTAGACCATGGCACTAACTACCACATCCAGTCTTTCCATAAACACCTCCATGTATTCTTGTGTGATTCCGTGATTTTACAAGAAAATCATTCTTCATTTTTGCTCTGTGGTTTGCCAGACCTTTTTATGGCAACAGTTTTGGAGATAGATTGTAGTTACGTGTTAACAAAAGAGTCCATCATAAAGTTTAAAATTACATTCCTTGACATAGCCCCAACTCAATAACTTCAGTGAATTTATTTATATTTAAAAAAACTTTCAATGCATAACACTTATCCTGAGCATATCTGCTTGTTTGGGTCATCAGATATGTGAAATACATCTGATTTAGACAATCAGCTTTTTCTCTGACTCATTTCTGGCCACAGTAGAAGTCCCCACAGTCCCACAACTACTGACCCCCCAAATCCTTCCAAAACTGAGAATTAAAATACATAGTCTTTTGCACATGGATAGCTATGAAAACAATTAACATTTAAAGCTTTTATTTATTATTTTATTTATTTTCTTTTATAAAGAAAACTGGTCACTAGCCTTGAATCTACCCTCACTCAAATAATATCCTCCAGTAAGAGGAGAGTCTGCACCAGTACTGAGAAAAGTCATACACATAGGAACACAAAAGAGTTCTATTTAAAAATACATATACAGCAATACACATAAGAATAGACAACTGTGCCCAAGGCTTGTACAGATCCACGCATGTGTGGGCTCTAGTCTGGATTCCTAGAGCCAACAGATAAAATAGTTACTTAAAGATACACATCCCACCCCAAATTTTACGAGGGTGGAAAACACTTAAAATCAACTCTTCAGCCATAGAGTCCATTTATCTTACATAGTAAAGGCAGTAAGAAATAACAAATGAGATTAGATCACCCTGTTTTATAACGAGTAATCATTCTCCTTGTGTGGTACTTTGGCTTTAACTGTTCATTTTCCTCCCTTTCTTGAGAATTTTTTCAATATTCAGGGATGTTAGTCTCCATGCATTTATTTTTAATCAGCCCTTGAAGAACAGGCTCTTCACGTCTGGATTCCACATCCAGTCTATTTTTATGTGCTTTTAACACACTCCAGAAGAATCTAAATCATGTCATTCGCACTGCACTCACAGACTTAGCTGGATAGCTCCCTACCTTTGTGAAAAATCTGTAGTGAGACATGAGACATCTTGTGGTGAATTCTGCCTAGCACAAATTGTATTTTCCTCATTTCTTTAGCAGAGTCTAATACACATTACCATACACATAAAAATCGTAATCCCAGAAACTGCATACAGACACCCTCATTGTTAGGATGTATCCAAAGACAAAAGTCAACAGCCAGACTGCAATGAGCACAAGACTCAGCTCTTCAGTTCTCTTTGAGTGCATGCCCCACAGAAATGCTGGTGGCATATTTCTTTCAAAAATTTGCATTGAGGAAAATCTTTTTCTAGAAACCAGCTGATGAAACAGTCCTGCCTTTTGCTATCACAAACCAACTTCTGTTTATAGATGTACCAGTGTACCACAGTTAGCTGATCAAGTAAAAGCAGAGACAGCTTTTTATTATAATGAACATGATGTTTACTGCCTGCACAGTTGAATATGCAAACATATATTAAGTCAAACATATAGAAGCATAAGAACACAATCCCCAGTGACTAATGCAACCAGCTAAATATATTCTGCAACTGCAGTGATATGCATGACAGAATAATGGCAGAGAAAAGCCCAGAACCCACATTTTTTGTTTCAGAGGGCTATTCATACATTAAATTGTCAGCTGAAACTCAGATAATTGACAGACTTGTTTTGAAATTAACTTCCTTGGGAATAGTGCCACCGATCTCAGACCAAGGGTCCCCCTGATGTTCCTCATAGGTTTATCTTGTTCTTTTCATTTGCTATCTAATTTTAAGTGAATTTTCAACTCAGGAGACACCATGTAGAGCAGGGCAGACAAAGAGAAACCTTAGACACACTAATTTGCAGTATTTTGAAATAATGACCTTTATTACAAGGAGGTATTTCCAATTCCAAACCAGATTCACTAACCTTTCATGTGCTTACATCACCACTGCTTATTGTATTTTCTAGTTAATAAAACATTGCTCTGGCAAATAGCAGTAAAGAAACAGAGCCAACCTAACAAAGCCTTCTCAATAGGAAGGAAAATAAGAATTGATACCAAATCATCCCACTGTGTTTATCTTTCCTGTTTACCTCTTCCATGCTTTATCAGTGTCAGGTGCTCGAAGCCCCATGAGTGTTTCATTGCTACATCTCCACACTGCTACACTAATGCACTAACCCAGCCCTTTCTGAGAGGAATATCACACCTGTGTTGATGGCACAGCAGTAGGGATGAGACAGAATGAACTATAATCTCTACAGATGTTTTTAATAGACAACTAAAAGGACATTCTAATTGATAAAGTAAATTGCTTAATGATATGCTGTGATGTAAATTTTAAAACTCGGGACATTTGCTGCTAAAATTTATGCTTGTAGGACCATGATAATGCAAGATAAATTTTTTCCTAGAAGCTGGAGCAGCATCAGCACAGAATCAGAAATTGGGGCTCACCCAGAACACTTGCAGTATTATTCAAACAAGTTAGGCACCAAATTTAAGTTTTTCCTACAGTCTTAGTATGTAGTT
This sequence comes from Aegithalos caudatus, assembly GCA_013389925.1. Classification (NCBI taxonomy): domain Eukaryota; kingdom Metazoa; phylum Chordata; class Aves; order Passeriformes; family Aegithalidae; genus Aegithalos; species Aegithalos caudatus. Next base: position 307,342 of record WEIU01007033.1, read on the forward strand.
GACAGAGACAACTCCATTAGGTGACTAAGCTCTACTACATTACAGCAGGATGAATCATCTTCTGAAAATGTCATTCATTACATCCTAAGAAATATCAGCCTCTTATGATAGCACTTGTAAGAGTAATGACACAAGCTTTGATGACTAGCTTAGACTAGCACCCTTCTTTTAAAGGGCTGTAGTGAGATGTCATCAATTCTACTCTTTCATTTACACATAGATAAACTAGCTCCAAAATAGGAATTTTATTTTCCAAGACTCAAACAGGGAGAAACATGGTCAAATTAGTAGCAGCATAAGCATTACTATTGTATTTATATTGCAGTATTATGTAGAGCTGGACCATATTTTTCATAGAAGAAAGCATTTTGACCCAGTAAGCTTGGGTACCTCAAAGATGCAGTGCAAGTAATATGAAGGAGTGAGCAGATGGAGATGAAACAAATAAGGAGGACAAGACAGCAATTAAATGACTGAGTTTGATATAATGAGCAGCAGTCATGGCACATTAGTTGCCTGGTCAGTTTTTACATTAATAATATAATTAATATTTTTAAAACTGCTTTATGTATTCAAATTAAGAATTATTATTGCCTGCAAGTTCTTCATAAGTTTTAACAGAAATGTGGGATACCAGAGGGACACCATGTACCTAAGGCCTGTACATTCTCAGAATTAAAGCCTGTATTAGCACATCTACCACTATTTATAATAAAAAAATAGAGAGACAGTTTTGTCAGTGTGAAATGAAATAAATCACTGGTGCTTGAAAGCTCAAATAATAATTATTTCATTTTTCTTAAGATAAACTTAGGAAAAAGCCTACCACTCAGAAAATTACTACCAGAACTACAAATTTATTTTCACTGATAGACACGTTTTTGGTAACTGCAATGCTATACAAACAGACTGTAAACTTGGCAATCTTTGGCCTAATTGGCTCAATAAAAATCATACAACTAGCCTTAGAATATGTAAATAAGTTACCTGATCTCATTCACCCAGAATTCTTATAGTGAAATATATTCTTTCTTGTAATGAAAGAAAGCCACTTCCCAAGGTAACTAATGACACCTTGAAAGATTGACATAGCAGATTACTGCACAGTATTTGACATAGCACTAGGCTGTTCATGGGGTAGTATTCAAGTGGGGAAAAATAAAAATCACAGAGACCTACCCTGTGCAGGACACTGCATGTATTTGTACAGCTGATTTTGTACATAATCTAAAATTAGGTCAGACATTTGAACAATGCCTGAAGGTTTTACAGACCAGTTTAAAAACTCTTTACAAATTACTGAATTAGTTTCACTCATCTGAATTATGACAGTTTTCTGCACTGTCGTTTTCCTTCTCCTTTGGATGTTTTTATTATAAATAGTGAGACTAATTGAGATAATTTATTGGCTAAAGATTCTGTACTGCCATTAAAGGGATACACTGAGAGTAGAAGTTTGCCCACTCCTCCAAGGTTCTGTGCTGTCAGTATAAACTCTCATCAAGCTGAAAATCCAGGAATGTGAAGGAAGGAAATGGTGAGCTCATCAAGACCTTTCTGGGGTACTTTATGCTCTCACCTCAAGTTTAGCTGCCTATAAAAAATGTACCCTAGAAGTCCCCTGTGTTTTTACAGATACTACAGACATTGCTCAAGGATCTATGAACAGCTGAAGTTACCACAGAGATGGAGATAAATTTCTCCTTGAACTGAAGGAGACCTTGTTCATTTGCAGGAAAACTTGTGTGAAAAATCAGTCCTTATCTACTCATAGGCTGTTTTACTGGCCAGGGTTGCTGGTCTCTACCTGGATGAACCCAGCCTCTCATTTTCAAGTTCCACACTTCAACAGAATTATGACTAATTTTTAGCTCTGCATACTTGCTATCATTATCTTTTGCTAATTCCATGACTAGAGAATAAAATATTTTGCAATACTAAGGAGAGGAAACATAAAACCGCCTGAAAGTGTGTAAAGAAATTAGATTGTCGCTTTGACATGGAACTCCACATGGAACTGTGAGGTCTTCCTTTCATGTCTGATGATTCCTCAATTCACTGGCAGTTACAGAGTGAAACTTGCAGAGTTTCCCCTTTCCTAACCCCAGCTTGGCCCCTAGCAGTTGTATTCTGGACAGGGAAGGTATACAAGACTCCACTTTCAAGCACAAATCTGGACATAAGATTAAACAAGCCCACTTACTGGCTTTCTTTCAGAAGGGAAAGACAAATAGACTAATATAATAAATTATGCACCAAAGTCACGGAATGCTTCCAGCTCTGGTTGTAGTTTAATGTATTCTGCTCGTGCTGGCAGGAGTCCCACACTTCCTCTGTAACAGCTTCTGCTGGGTAAGCTCACATACAGTTGTGCCATAGAACTATTAATGTTCTTACAAATTATACCAGACATTTCTCATTAGCATTACACCTGAAATTCCATTCCTGAGTTGGACATTACCCGCTAATTCATAAAATTACAATGAAAAGCACAGAAAGAGCAAATTCAGGATACATTTAGACAGTGGTTCAATGGTGAAAAGGAAAAACAACCCCAAGCCCACAGAATTTATCAAACAGAATTACAGTGTCCATTGCTACCATGTAATTGTTGATGAAAACTAGAAATAGAGCTTATTTTCTTAGATTACTTTGAAACATTTAAATATTAAAAATCCTTAAAGTCCAGTTCATAATATTCATCAGACTTGCTCTTTGGTACCCTTGTGTACCCCTCCACATTCATGATCCATGGAGATATAAGAAATTTGTATCACATATTTCATTTGACACCAAGCCATTCACAAGACATTCATGTTTTCACACATGTGCCTCTGAAAAATGCCCTTTCTTTTGTAGCTTCTTCATGAGGATGCAACAAAGACAGAAAACTCAAGAAAGCAGAAAACCCAAGTGACAAAAATCCAAACAACCGAATTCCTACAAAACAGTTGCTGCAGGAAGCACTAATTTCCATCAATCATTATTCAGATAATTTCCTCCTATCAAGGAATTTCTGTCCTTGGAGATATACTCAAAACTTCGTTTACAAGGCTCTGAGGAACCTTACCGAAAAGTGAGGTCAGCCCTGCTCTGAACCCAAAATTCTCTCTGGTTCTGTGAATTACATCTGATGTACTCCAACCCAGGGATTTCTGTCTTTAATCTTAATGGCTACAATCCATTCTAATGGTGGCTCACTGAAATGATTGTCATTCACTTGACTATTATAATTCATATCTAAAAATAAAATCATATTTCCCCTGAATTGATTAGTTTATACAGACTGAAACTTCCCATCCACTCACCTAAACCGGTAGCAAGAAAGATATCTCCTAATTTTTCACTTTCTAAAGAGAGAGTACTGTGTGTGTATATACCTATATATTTATATGTATGTATGTGCTCCAGTAAGGTGCTACATAAAACCTCTTACAGGATTGGTTCTTAAAAAAATAATCTAAGAGATTATGCCTTTGACTTAATCATAGTTTCTCATCATAATTACCTTCCAGGTAAAAACTATGCTGTCAAGCACTATGAAAAGACTCATGAAGGCAGCAAGGAAGTAACAAAAGTGTCAAAAAGTCACTTCTGAGAGAAGGGAACAGCCTTTTCAGCTTTCAGAAGTGAAGCCTGAACTGAAAGTCACAGTTGGAAAACTAAAGAGCCATAATAATAATAAAATGATAAATAAACCAGCTTTTGAAGATTCTTTGTGGTAACTTGGCACTGTGAATTATTAATAAGTAAAGCTTTCAAGCTTTGCTAAATTAACTTATGTAAGATTGCTCTCATTTAAAAATATTCTGTTTAACAAATTGTTAGGCTAAAGGGTAAGAAAATTATTAGATTAGAATGTGTCTATCACTGATATAATAGGGAACACTGTCAAATTATTATGTTACAAAGTATATGTTTGTTTGGTTAATACACAACTCTTGACTTTGATCACTGCTGCTGAAAATCCTTACTTATTCAGTGCCTTATTCAGCCAGCTGGCCAGCTTAACTACAGACAACTGACTGCACTAAAAGAGAGAAGGGGCAAGTGATCATGTGGGAAAAACGAGTAGAAAAGGAAAGGTGGGGAGCAAGGGATTTGTGTAAGGGGTACATTTGCAAAGTTGGAAAGAACATCACAAGTTGAAATTACAGGTTTCTTGTGGGAAAATGCAGTAAGTGGGGGATTCTGGAGGCTCCTGCCAGGGCAAAAGGATTAAAAGGTAGCAGCTCAACAGCTGAGCAGGCAGCTGGTGACCAACGTGGCAGCAGGACAGTGTGAGCAGAGTTTGGGGCTGCCTGGCTCTGCACAGGTGGTAGGGGGGTAAGAAGGCTGAATCACTGGGACAGAACCAAGCAATATGAAATGTCTTCAGGATTCATTTCGGGGAAAGATTAATTAATAGCTACCAGAACTAAAATTCATATATCATTTCAGTTGTGACTGCCTAGTGGATACTGTTATGCCCTTAAAGCATCAGGCAGTTTTTATTCTCTTCATATTGCTAGAAACTATAATTTTTAGAGGAATATAAGGGTCATTTCCTTTGAAGTGACTGCTATGTGGTAAAGCTGTAAATGTGGTACAGCTAGCTCTGAAACAGAAAGACATTAAAATATTATTAGTGTTTAGTCTTTCTCCCTCCTCCTATAGGAATTCTGCTGATTTAGAGAAATTAAAATCAGTAGGAGACCTGAGAAGAGAACATAAGGGCTGCAGAATCCTATTTTCCCTAAGTTGGCACCAAAATTAACCTTTGGGAAATTGAGTGGACAGTTGCTAAGGAGATACAACTACCTTAGGAGACCTAATTTTTATGGCATTAAAGTTTTCCTCATATAGTAATGCCAATATCTAACATGCTGAATAGTGCTTCTACAGTCACTAGACAGCATCTAAATTGGATTTAAGCAAATTATTTAGCTTATTAGGCATCCTAATGCCCAGTATTTAATTCCATTAGGAGCAATTAAACTTTCAGCTGGCAAAACCAAAAAAGAAAAGTAAACCCATAGAAATGAGAACAATATCAGATTTGTCCCAGCTGACCTTGGCATTAATTACACAGGCAAAGTTAACAGTAAGCTTAGGGAAAGCTAGGTATGATATATTATGTACGACTTTAAACAGTGCATACCATCCACACAGGTTTTACCCATGCACTCTCCAATTTATATCTCAATTTACAATAACATTGCAACTAGCAGCTCCACAAACAAGGATAATGTAAATGGGGATGTAGAGCAGATTTTGTCATATAATCTTCCCCAAAGATAGAAGAAATCTTGGATGGAGAAATTTGCATTGCTGTTGATACACAGCAATTTAATTCTGCACCAGTAACTGAATCTGACTAGTTTTATGCAATGTATAGATATTTCTACACAATCTCTTCATTTCAGTTTTCAAGAAAAATACCACCAATGTGGGTGTTTTAAAGAACAATAGAGTAATAAAGCTTATAAACTAATTGGGGTAGTTATGCTACACAGGTTCTTAGAAAAGGCTTCCACTGTCTAAAAATATCCCTAAGCATACTAAAGTGCATTCACTGGGTACCAGGAATTTTTTTCTCCCTGCATTCCTTACAGTCAGGGCTGGAAAAGTCATTGCATTACGGAGAAGAGCAAAAAAGCCTGGGAACCTTTTCAGACTTTGAGACAATTCCAGAAAAAAATCATTAATGAATTAGTTTCCATCAGAGTATAGCTGACTTGGATCCTACTGTCCTTGAAACTTTCTCTTCTTGCTTTTTTGTGCTTTGATCTATTTGTTCTAAGTAAAAGAGGCCCTATGAGAAGCTGAGGAAATGGTGCCTGTTCTTGCTATATGTTCCCACAGTCAGTCAGTCCCAGCAGGGGAGGGTGAGCAGAGAGGGAGGGGTGGCTCTCCCTGCATTGCCCGGGCTGACCAGCACAGCTCTTGCACACAGGACATTTCAGTGCATCCACTTCTCTCTTATACAGGTCCTAAACAGCCTGCTAAGGTGCAAATGCTTACTAGGGTGTTACTGCTACTTATGAGAGCTAAGCTCAGAAATCGATTGGGAAGACTACAAATAAAGAACATTTATTGAATTACTATGCTTTATCCATTTCAAAGCAGCAGAAGCTTTCCAAAGCCTGCCTTGTCAGTAGAAGACATTGAAAACTCTCATTAGCACAGTCAGTGCTTTTCATAAGCATCAGCTTGTTCTCACTCAGTTGCATTGCTCTCAGTGAATGATTAATGTTGAAATCCTCTTCTCTTATCGTTCTCTTAGATATGGCTGGAAGTTTTATTTTTCAGGGCATTGTCAAATAAAATGTGTTGCAGTTCTTGAAAGTTAAATACTACACAGATAACCAGAGCCTCCCCTGTTTCTAACATCAGGCTATTCCTTTCTATCAGTGACAGAACAGATCTGTATTACAGCAGATATATTTTTCATTGTAAAGCATTTCTAAAATGAATAATAGTAATTAGCAACTGAAAATAACTGTGAAGGAATTACTTCCACGAAAGATAATTTCAATCCAAAAATCCCTTAAAAGAACAGCACAGTACATATAGGCTAATCAATATATGGCAATGTTTCACAAAGATCAGAATCTAGGTTGGTAAACTTTGCTATGTTCACAAAGGAATAGGAGAATCTACTGGAATGGGAAACTCTCATGTAATTTCCCTCCATGGTCTTTGACAGATAATTAATTGATACATCAAATTCAGCAAGATTTTAAAAGGACCAGTGATTTTTGTTAGTTTGTTTTTTCTGGAGTGGGGTTAGAGGACAGTCAGTCTTAAGAGCTGTCTTGCAAGACAATTTCTATAACACCCTGGGCAAATTTAATGACAAAGGCTGGCTAAGCAATTCACTTCCTAGTTCAAAACTCCCGAATTTCCCTAGGCAACTTCTTTGGAAATACATAGGACAGTCAAAAGTATATTTTCCCTAAAGGAGCAACTCTAAACCAGAGACAGTCAAAGTCACTGAAAGCTATGGAGTCAGGTTTTCAGTTATAGGTTATTTATTTCTTTTCTATTAAATCTCTCTATGACTTCAATTCCATCCAAGACTGGATATATTTGATCCAGTCCTGGTATTTTGTGTTTCTCTATGGTATTTAAAGCACTACATTGTTTTGAAATGGGTTTCTTTTTTAACAACATACTCATTGAAACAGCTTTATGTATTTTAAAATTATTGTTAACATTTTTATTACTATTACGGTAGAAGTGCTATTTGAATAATATTTATACTTTCTGTAATTCCATTCAGGACCTAAATTCTACATTCAAATTGTTATGCAATGCTTTAAGGGCTAAATCATGTGACAAGAGCAACAGCATATAATGGTATTATTATAAATTATTAGAATTAAATCTGCATAACATTTCAAAATTGTACTGCCCTTTTCATGTGCTGCTCCATGTCACATTGAAAAAAAAGAAAAATCTTACTCCATGCCTAAACAGAATTACAAGCCTAGGAATGTAAATAAATACACAGATAAATGAACAGCCAAAACATACTTAATAGAAGCAGAAACCATACTTGAACTCTATTCATCTAAGAGTAGACTCCAGTACACATATTTAGGGTTTCACTTCAGTGCAATATCTTTAAGGTCCATTTAAAAAAAAAAAAAAATTCTACACTGAAAAAAGAAGAAATATATTTTCAGAGTTATAAATCCAAATATAGATAATTTGAAAAGTTGGTATTTTGAAGGCTGGCTATTTTGATGGGTTATGTGAAATACTCACCATTGGCTTTCCAGTATCACCACAAATTCACACAACTAGTTTCAGCATCCTATGCTGGAGGACCTACTGCCCAGTCTTTAAGGCTGTTGAAAAGCTACTTAGATATTGGAAACAGAAAAAACAGGAGGAAAAGAAAATGGTAGGATGAGAAAAATTGCACAAGAGAGATTATAAATTATGTCCTTCTCAGGCAGAAAATACATCCTTAGAATCCAAAGGGTAAAGGAAAAACTAAAATTGACCTCCTGCTGTTGAATCAGCTCTAAATTGTCTGAGTCATCTTGATTCTCAGCTACAAAAAAGCTCCCAATTCAGTGGAGAGTAAATTGCATAAAGAACTGTGCAGAGTGTATATCCAAGGCAGAGAGAAATGTCAGTCTCTCCTGAGAAGCATGAAAATAAGATATTGCTAAAAAACAAATCCCTCCCAAAAAAAACTAAAAAGGACAATGCTTATCAGTGTAGTTAAGCACAGTTCATAGCTCTCTGCTAAGAATTCAGAAGTTCCTTGCACATTAACAGAAAATGTTCACAAAATTTAGATATGTGGTTGATGACATATCTGAAGTACACAGAAGTCAATATTCTCATAGGGACATGTATCAAAGTATCTGCCCACTGCCAGAGTCAGTAATAATCTAATTCCTTCATTCGGAAAAGATAGGTTTAGAAATTTTTACAAATTAATAACAGGTGAAAAAATTATACCTACTCTAGAGATTCCAGTGAGTATACTTATTGGCACAAGTGGAAAAAAAGTCAAATCCAGGGAAAAAACCCATAATATATTTTAAATTACTAAATTATAATAATACATTTAATTATTCTAGTGTGAGAATTCCTAAGCCTAAAATTGCAGAAGTGTTAAAGATCAGCAAAAGATTGCACCTGGTGAAACTAAGAAGTTTCAAGCTGAGACCATTAGGTTTTGGCAGCTAAGGCTGAGGCCAGCAGGCAGTCAGACAGGTAACTGCCTTGTCCCAGGTATTTCCCTAAAAGACAGAGAGCTAAGCTTGCCTCACAGCTGCTACCTGGACATCTGTTTTCAGCATATATGTTAGAAAAAAATACTTCACTTATCAACACATGAGTTAAAACATCTCAGAAAAAAGAGACAAAAAAAAATCAGGTTTTCAAAACAATGTACAAGGTAGGGAAAACTCAGGTTAAAGGAAAATTGAAAAATACCTGGCCTTTGGAATCTAAATATATGGTCTGTCATAAGAGCTGCATGAGTTGGTAGTGCTGGAGAAACTAACCTCTGACATTGTATTGGCTTTTAGGAGATAAATCTCAAAATCTAATGCTTACATTAACTTTGTTAACGTAAAAGGTACTAGCAAGAAAACAATAAACAAGTGCAGCAACATACCACTAGAATTCAATGGTACAGAACACAAGTACCAAAGAGTGCATAAGTGATGCCTTGAACCAGCAGAATCTCTTAACAGCAACAGAATGTTACAGATGTTTGTACAGCTCAGGCTCTGTACAGCCCAAATGTGCAGATTCAGGTTTGAGCTTGCAAAGTCTTACAGAACTTACCTTCTTTCCTCCAGCTTGGATAAGCAGACATAAACTTCTAGTTCTATCCACTAGGATCAACAGATTAAATTAGGTTCATTTCTTTGAATTAGACTGATGAAAGAATCTGAAACAGAAGACAGAATCCCCAGGTGCACCTTTTCTATCATTTGCGAATGGAATAGGACAGAAATTTTTGGAAATGTTGTGACTAGTAATTTACAAGGCTCTTTAGTGGAGAAAAGCTGATATTCTTGAAAGGTATAAAGCTTAATATCACAAGAAGAATCAAGCAAACAGAGACCCTGGTTTTCTTAATCCTGAAAGTTTCTGCACATCTGCTTAGATATTTTCTCTCATAAGGTTAGAAATCATTTAGGAAAATATTTCACTAAATATTGTTTAAAAAGGGCAAGAGCACAGACAGTAGATTTACCTGTTATAATATCATTGCTTAGCAGATGAGCCATGCTTGTGAGAAAGCTCTAAGAAGCACAGAAAACCTAGTTCTGCCTTGTTGAAAGAGAGAAACTACTCTTAGTATTCCTCTAATGGAAATCACTCCAATTTGAACCTTTTTATTTTTTTTTTTTTTTCCTCCTAAATTGCAGGCTACTGATGAAAAAGTAATATTTTTCTTAGGAGAGTGAAGTAGAACTTGCCTCACCTGTATGTAAGTATTCCCTGCTGTAACTTCCAGCAAGTACACTCACATCTCCTTGCTGGGCTGAGGTGCTTACTGACCATCATAGCTCTCACTGTGCTGGCCCTGCTCAGCTCCAGCCACGTGTGCCAGGCCAAGCCTGGCTGAGGGCTAAGCCCCCTCTCCCCACTGCTGGAGAGCTCAGGAGAAAGTGCTGCCAGGACATCAGAGGCATGGAGAGCAACAGCATCTCAGACACACTTCCCTGAGAAGCAAGCTAGGATGTGTGTACAGTCCAGTGTCCTGTCCTGCACCACATTTATACCTTCTTGAATACTCTGATAGTCAAGCCAACTAAGACTGGCAGACTCAGAAAAGCAAATTTTTACTGGGTTCCATGCAAAACAGATACTTGTAATACAGGCTGGCAAAGCCACCTGCTTAGCAGCCACTTAGTTACTGCTGTGCCCCTGCAAATAAACAGTTTTTCTGATGGATAGCCCAGTCCTGTAACTGCAGACACACCGGGTCACTCCAAGCAATCATCACCAAATGAGCTACCACTGCTGCCTCTGGAACCTCATGGCTGCTATTCCCTTTTAATGGTAGGGAGGACACATAATGAGGCTTTTAAAGGAAGGCTGAGAAAGCTCACAGACCTTTTAATCACCCAGACACCTAAACCCAGATGTGCAAATTCTGCATACTTGTCTTACCCAGTTGGCTAGTTGCTTTAAAAAAAAAAAAAAAGAATTACAGGTGATAGAATATTTGCATTACTTTTTGCTCCTGGAGAACAGTGATAATAACTAGTGATTGTAGAACATAATCTGCTGCAACATATTTGTCATTTTCCACCTGTGTAACTTATCTAATGTGGGGGTAAAATTCTTATTCTGATTTTCCAAATTATGCCAGAAATGGAATAGGGCTAACTGTTTCTCCCCAACATTCAGGAAGAGAAATCATGTTTCCTAATCCCCATTTACTGGTCTAGTTGCTCTGTACCATCTCCCTAATTAATTTCATTACAAACTTATATAATAGCATCATGACATCATCAGCATCTTGGATCCCCTAATGCCACTAGATTTGATGATATAGAGGCCATGAGTCTTGCTGCTGTCTCAGTGTGACATAGCACAAGCAAGAAAAGCCAGTGAATCTGCAGTGATTTGTGTCACAATGGATCACAAAATCACTTGAAAACAGTGAACATAAATTGCCAAGTTACAAAACTTGCTGAAATTATGTGACAGAAATAATGCCAGACAATGAAGCAATTTTCTATCCACACAGAAATAACTTCCAGAATGTGCTGATAAAAACAGCCATAGACACCTTAATTCAAGAGGCAAAGAAGGCTCCAAAACTCCATTGAGGATGAGAATTTCTTCAGGAAAGGTCACTTAAGTCATAATGTTTACACCATAAAAAACTTCTGCTTGACATGGTGCTATATTCTCCCTCAATTTATGACACTCCCCACTCTCCATTTATCAGATAACCCTAAATATATCACAGAAGGATCTGTGCATCCCACAGGAACCAAAGCACTGCTTTCTCAGTACCAGTATGAGGTAAGGAGATAGGTACCAAGGTGCAGAATGTAGGAATTAGATTCATGGGGAAATCTTAAAACTTCTTAAGTTTTACTTCTGAAGTCCAACACTAAGCACCCCTGACCTCCCTAGAACAACTGAAGGCCTGAAATCCAGGGATAACAATGCCTGGTTACCTCTGCAGTAAGGCCCAAGCAGGTGCTCAGGACAGGGTACAAGCAGAAAATTGAATGCAAATGCCCAACTCTCACTCAGCCTAAGAAATGTCTGTCTGAAGAGGTTCCACTTTGATCTGCAGCCCACAGAATCCAATGCTACCACTGCACACATGCAAGGCAGGGAAGACTGTGCTGAAAATACAGCTAAATAATTTCCCTCAGGCTCCCTCATACCAAGTCAGCTGGAAAACTGAGAAGAACCATCAGGATTTTTCAGTATAATTAGCATTCACCAAAAGATAAGAAAAATATTGCTTGAATTTTTTGTGTGATCCAAATGTTTTGGGTGTAGAATTGGCTTTTAAGAGGGGGGGGACAAAACGTCTGCCAATATAAATAAGCACAACTATTGTAAACTGAGTTATCAGTGTAAAACCTGCCTATGGAGAGTTACATTCTCCTTCAGAGCAATATTTTATTGGATTTCACAAGATATGCAACTCTCAAATGTAAAGTGGTTCAAGAATGAAAAGAATTGTAGATTTATAGAGCATTATTAAGATTTAGTCACCAAAATTATGGGTCCATCTCAGAGGTACTTCACTTCCCTGTATTCTGGCAATTCAGAACATCACAATCACTTAAAATTTCATTGCAGGCATAGGGACTCCATTCTCTCTCATGAAAGAATATTGTAGGGACAGGAATTTTGTTCCCAGCTGCCACAAGTGATTGCTAGCAGAGAGCAGCCCATAAACATAAACATACTGATAGTTACTGAGAGTATCTTATGAAAAAAATACACCCAAAAACTTAGCAATTATCGACTATATTTTCCTACCTCCACTAATATGGAGCATGGTAACATCATGTGGCTTCTCTGGGACTGATGCCTGCTGCTCGAAATCATGTTCATCTGTGAAGGAAACACAGGATATTGTGTCCATCTGTCAGAAGCTGGCCTTGTTTATAATAATGTGCTGAAAGCAAACTAGAAAAGGCCTGCTTAAAACACAGGTTTGTACCAAAATAATGAGTGGTGAGCATTACATCAGGGAAGAGGACTGATCATGTGCACTTCTTTATTCCAGTATGAAAGATCTTCAATTTAGTTTAGATTTTACTATTTTGCTACACAGATTACAGCCATTTTTGCTCAAAATAAGAGTATCTATACAAAGATTTGCACTTAAAATTGTAGTAATTATAAACCTGCACGGCAACAAAGCAAATCCTTTATCTCTTTTTGGCAGAGCTTTTCTAATTCTATTGACTTCAAAGAAACTTAAGCATGTTATTAAAGTATAAACAAGAGGACTTTGCTGAAGTGGCATTAATTGAATACTTTAAAGTTTTCATAATTTAAATTTTAATCTATCAGGCTTCTACAGAAACATGGGAACACAGGACTAAAAGGAAGTGCCAAGCTGTGAAGTTGTGTCTTGCAATCTCAGTGGATCTTTGGTTCTTAAGGATCCACAGAATCCTTATTCTCAACACATCACCTAAAAAAAACTTTTCTATTCCCTTGCAAGAAAATTAGGATCTGTTGTTAAAATTAAAACAAAAAAGCAATAACTGCCTGAAAAAAAAAACCAAAAAAAACCAAAAACCTTCACTATTAATCTCTGCTATAGGAAAAAGCAGAGCAGAGAACAAAGTACTGTGGATGTAAAGATACTAGGAAACAGCCCATGACTGATACAGTAAATTGACTACAATCTCTAGAGAAGTTAGTATCTTCAAGAATTAGAAAACTTCTAAATGCTGGATAGTCCCTCTAGATTGCTCTCTTCTTCCTTAAAAACACCCCATCTAACAAATATAACCAGTATTTCTCTGATTATTTAATTTTTAAAACTCTACTTTAAAAGCTTCCCTCTAGGCTCGTCCTAAAAGATACTGGAATAGTCCATTAGCTGTCTTCTGTTTTTCCCAGCTGTTCCCCTCACTATTCTTCATTTATGTCTCACCACTCACCCATTTTTTTATGCTCTCTCCTTCTGGTGTCCCTGTGTTCTCCCTCCTGTTTCTCTAATTTTTCCACATACTCTCTTTTCCTCACTCCATTTCTCATATGTAGCACATTTTTCAGCATCTTGCATCTTCTTTTCTCTCTCCCATGGCCTCCCAAATTCATCTTTGATTCTCTTTCTTCATCTGATGCTTTAGTAAACTGCATCTGACTCTTTCTCCCTCTCATGCCCTCACCTGTGCATGTGCATATTTCACACATGGCTTGGGGCTCAGCAGTCCAGCACTCAGCATGCTAAAGAGAAAGCAGATGCTTCCAAGCAATATCCAAAACCCAAAGTGCTCTGTGTGTATAGCCTGGTTCTCAGCAGTGCACTGACCATCTCTGATGCTCTGCTCCCCTTGTGAAGGTGGCTGGAGGAATGTGATATTGTGCCTCCTTCCCTCATGAGGGAGTCAGTAGCAATGTAAAGCACTGATTGCTCAATTCTGTGAGACTTAGGCATGCACCAGACAGGTCTCACTGGGAGCATTTTAGTTGTGACCCTGTCACTCTGGGCATTTTTACCCAACTTTGGTGCTATAAAACATGGCAGGAATTATCTGCATTCAGCTTGTGTTTATCCAAAGCAATGAATAAAACTGCTTCATAAGCAAGCAAATATGGCATATGTTCTTGAAATTTCTCAATTTCTCTTAGAGGCTGAACTTATTTATCAGGTAAATAGAAAATGTTGCTCTACTGTTGATCAATTCATTTTTATGAATCCAGGGCCAAACTCTGCTGTTCATATTCCTTTCAAATCCTCTGTCAGGCAAGAGTCCCAGAGACTCCTTGACACTCCATTACCCAGTTACATAATATAACCATTAATATTGCATATGGAGATGAGCATGCACAGCTACTGCATATTGGGACTACAGGCTCAGTTCATTAAAGAGACACCAACACAGCAGTTATTTATTATTTATTGAGTCCTAACAATACAGTGAAGAAAAGGGAACAAGCTCTGAGAATTAAGGACCAATTTGTGTCTGCACTTCAGCCATTAGCTCAAGAATAAAAAGGGACAAAAATTCTTCTTCTGCAGAATAGCACCAAAGGAGCAACATGTTCTTGTTAATGTTGTAAGTACTGCAGATGTGTGTTGGCCAGTGTCTAAAGCTCTCAGTGCACTCAAATGGGGATGAACTCTAGACCCTGAGATGAATCCCAGATTTTTTTTTTCTTCCATAGAATGGAGGTAGGCACTGGTCAAAGCCTGAAACACTATTTACACAGGATAAACACACAGAATATATGAAATTGCCTTTCCAGAGGTTGCTGCTATGAGTTTGAGAAAGATGAGTGAGCCTGAATGAGACATCAAGAAGCCATCTGTGAGAGCATGGCTGAAATGTTACAAACATCCCTATAAATATCTCTTGATAAGAAACTAGTTCTGTTTTAGTGATATGAAGTCTTTTTATGTAAGTAGTTACTAGGCAGCCTGTGGAACAGTTTCTCTGGCAGTACCCACTGTATGCATTAGGCAGCCTGTCTCCCTCAAGCTGCTGTTCTGGGGGCATGCCTAACAACAACCCACAGGATCCCTCTCCAGACAAGCCTACCCCTGCCACGTATCACCACCAATCTGCCTGGCTGCCAGACTAGAGCATCGTGTTCACAGCTGTGCTGGTTTGGGAAGAGACAGCAAGCACACACCTCCAGGAGGAGCTCTGGACAAGAGCATTTGGCTGAGCAGCAGCAGCTCTGAAAGACGGCAGCACATGAGCCAAGGGTGAGCTTCACACTTGGCAGCTGTAGGCTGAACATCCACACTTAGTGCAGCTGATGCAAACCTGCTCTCAGTGTTTCTGATCCCATTTGGATCAAAACTCTCTCAATTTATACCTCTTCTCAATATGAGATAATTGTGCTCTGTTGCTAGGGTGGGGTTTTCATAGAATTATAGAATTATTACATTTGGAAGAGATGTTGAAGACATCAAGTCCAACCATCAAGCTAGCATGTTGATGTCATGTACATGTAACTGTAACCCCTAAACCACCAACTCAGCTCTGTAACGGGAGTGGGAATTGGGCAGCAAGGTCAGGGCCATAACAGCAGAATGTTTTTACAAAAAAAGTAGTCACTGCTCTGCATAGGGTCTAGAAATTATGGGCAATTTCTAGGCATATCTACTCAGTCAGGTACTTCAGATGTACAAGGAGACATCCTCTTAGGATGTAACATCAGCAATGAGCTCTGGGAAGCTTTGAACAACTTTCAGTGCTAAGAGATGCCTAGATTTTAATCACTTCCAATTTATCCAGAAACAGAGGACTTGTGCTCATAGCTTGAATATGACTTCAAGGGATTTATTTAATACTACATTTCAAAGCTAGAAAAACGAATTCAAATAGCCTTAGTTCTGAGTGGAGTTCCCAATCTCACTATTTTCCTATTTCTATTATCCATTGTTGCCATTTGTATGTCCTGTCTTCTGGCATTTTTGGTGAAAGACAGTGCTCATATAAGTGCTAAGCAGATCTAAGACACTACCATATCATTACTAGCTGTCTGTTTCATCACAGGTTTCTCTGTAACTTAGGATTTATCTAGAAATACAAATGGCATATTCTATTTCATTTGTCTCTTTCCATTATGTTCGCCTATACCAATGAAAAAGTGCTTACCAATAAATCAGGAGAGGTAAGATATGCTCTAAACTTAAAAAAAAAATCAACTAAAATTCAGATAAAGCTCACTAGAACTACCAGTAGCACTTACGCTCCCCAGTGTGGTAAAAATGTAGTGGCTTGTGAGAAGGTAAACAGAGAATGTGTCTGAGGAACATTGAATTCAACAAGGAAAAAGGAAATAAGGTCACTGTGCTGTGAAGAAAATCTTCATGGTAAAAAAAATGTTATGTGCCAAATCTATGTCATTGTCATAGAGATAATAGAAAATAGAGAAGATGATGGCATTTTAATGAAGAGAAAGAAAAATAAAGGATGCTTATACTTTCCTCTGAGTTACTGACATTTCTATCTCCCATTTGTATCATATCTATCTATTTATCATCAATATCTATTTGTCAGGAGGGCAAATGTGCTGCATGAATATAATGCAGGAGAGCTTAGACTATGTGGGCTAAAGAGTATTTGTATACACTGATCAATTTTCTAAGGTGAACCAGCTGAGGAATTCCTGGAAGGTCCAGGTTTCCTGCCCAGCTGATAATCAACACATTGAAACACATGAATTGTTCTGGGCATGGTAGGAGCTGCCTGAGGAGCCTTTGGGACAGTCAAAAATTCCCACCAAGATAGTTCCTGTACTATTTAGTCTAACACTTAGCTGTGAAGGTGGCTAAGAATTCATTCAACCACTTTATCTCCTGTTATCCCATTGTTTAAATTGTCTGCAATTTTGTCCCTGCAGTTGGCCAGATTGAGAGTTGCTGCTGCAGCAACCAGTGGTGGTAGATTGGCAAGCACAAAGGCACAGCCCTGATACCCAGCTACACAAGAATTAGGGTTGGTCTGCAAACCAGAGGAATTTCTGACTTACTACTTATATTTCATGGCTCTTGTTCCTGCTGAATGTCATTGAGGTGAGAAAAAAAATGAAAGTTAATTTTTACAGTAATTGATATTCTGCTTATGAAAACTGCTGTTAGTGAAGAGGTTCCTTTTGATTTTTATCTGTGTTCCAGCTACCTCTCGGTTCCATGCATATGCACAGACAGGAGCTTTTTCAAACATTACTCGGGCTTTCACAGATAGTGTCCATTCCTATATCAGAAAGAATTCTTACATGATCTAAAGCTGACAAAAATCAGCCTTAGCTGATTTTTTAGCTTTGCTAAGGCTGAAAAAAAAATGATCAGAGAAAAATATGGTAATAACCTGAACCATATTCATGGTGGAAATACTGAAATGTGTACTCAGAAGAATCTTTGGAGGAAGAGTTCATCAAGTTATTCCACATATTCACACTTTTATTTCTCTTTCTCCAAGAGGATTTCTTTTACATTTTAAGCTTGGTGTTGCAGTAACTAAAATTCTCTTTTCTCTGACATGCACATTAGTTTTGATCCCAGGGTATAAGGACAGAGGACAGACAGAGCAGTGGGAAGCTAACTCTGTGAACAGCACAGGCATTCTTTGAATAACTGACAGAACAGAGATGAGTCTGGTGTGTAATGTAACCTGAATATCAAACCAAACTACAGAATATCAAAGAAGCTATCTGCAGATAGGACTGATAAAACAGAGAATTTTGTACACTAATGTCTATACCTTTTTATGTAAAATGCTAGGGAGTTTGTTCTCGCCAAATATGTGACATTTCCAATTTGCTTTTCTCTTACAAAAAACACTGTAAAATGAATACTTAGGAATGATGATCCTTTCAGGCTTTAGATCTGCCAGAGAAACACATGAGAGGCATTTCTCTCCAGTAGGAGAGAGAGCTTATCTCTGTATACAGAACAGGAAAAAGGAACAGAAGAAACACGGCACATACTAATGGTAAAGATGCTGGGGGAGAATTAATATTTAAGATAACTTGGATGCAGATCATACAGATAAAGTCAGCACTTAATGTATTTTCAAAAACAAAGCATGAAACCAATGACATAAAATGTGCAAGAAGAGGTTGCTATCAGCTGAGACACAGGAGAGAGAACAGTTGCAAATCACCCTGATTAGAGCAGGGAAAGCCACTTGGCTGCTTTTGCTACCTGAAAATTCATGAGTGCCACTAACTGGTGAACCTTAGTAATGAACTCAGATGCTCTTTCTCTCTGAAGCCCAGGGCATTTACTCTCTTTGCCACTTCCTTGAAATAACCTTCACCTCACAGGTGCATTAATCCACAGGCAACAAGGTCCCTGTAACATCTGCCAGGCTGTCAGTGATTGCCAACACACAGCAACATCTGTGTCAATAGTAAATGAAATATGGGGGGAAATGTCACCAGCAGATTGGAAGCAATGCAATATATACCAACACAGTATTTTCCCTAGTGACTTCCACATATGTTGCACTATTGTTTTGTTTCTTCATTCTTTGCTGACCTTTTGATGGGTGTATCATTTATGATGATATTGAGAGCTTAACTGTGCTCTCCTGTCTTGCAATTAAATAAAATTAGTTTTTAAAAAACTATAAAACAGTTGCAACAGCACAGAGTGACACTCTTATTACCATGAAAGATGAAAGCTAGAAACTAGAGAAACTATATGCCTCTCATTCTTAGATTACTCATTATCTGAAGATTAGCATTAGAAGGACCTGGAAGCCTGTCAAACACCAAATCAAAAACTCTCAAGGAGTTCAGACAGTAAAAAGTGTTATCAGCAACAAGAGGATTCATGGGATTATGTTTGTAGCGACAGGATTAAGTCTCGCCCAACAAGCTGCAGTATCAGAAATAACAAGGTCATTTTTCTATTAAAAAGATGAGGGAAGAATGCACTTGTTTTGCAAGCAGGAAAATTAATATGGGATTAACCAATAAAAAAGTTCCATTAAATTACTCCAGTTGTGAAATCAAGGCAAATCTTAATCCTATAGCTTTGTACATAAAAAAGAGCCCACTGGAGTGAAAGAGTAAAATTCTGGTGCTGACATAAAATCCCATCCACCACGGATGTGACAGCAGCTCTCTGTCATAATAACAGGAAGCCCTTGCCACTCAGAAGGCATCTACACAGACACCTTCCCACACAGGCAGCTGACTGTGGGAATCTCTGCAGAAATTCACTAGAATAGTTAGTGCAGTGCAACTGTCTGGAATAATATAGATCTTGGAATGGCTTTTTGTCTTCACTTTGCTCTCTGATTTAGAATCAAAACATTCAAATATGTGGAATGTTATGTGTTAGTCTGCAGTTTTCTCTCCAGTCAGGAGAGGATTTAGAAGGCAAGGCCAAAACAGCTGCAGTTCTCTGTGCATGGCCAAGGAGGTATGAATGACACCAGCCATGCAATGGGGCATTTATGTTGGGTTTTAAACCCAGTGGAACAAAGTCCTCAGTCCTAAAAGCCCCAAACCAATAATTTACAAATAAAACATGCAAATTTAAAGGGATTTGTTTTAATTACACACTGATGACACTAGAATTACTGCTGCCAAGAATTCCTCACAGGCTGGAGTGCTGAGGAGGCAGTAGGTGAGCCAAGCTTGATGGGTATATCCTATGTATGATAAGCATCTTTTATTCTACAGTTCACTGCCCCACTCAGTGCTCAGGTGAGTGTTGAGAGTCACTGAGGTACTTTCTGGCTAGCCACACTTTCCCTGTTCTTCCCAGTCTGGGCATTCCTTATCTCAGCTCTGAGAGTGATCAGTCACAGCCACAGTGGACGTTGAGCTGGCCCACTGTGAGTAATGGCCATTGACCTGCCTGTCATCATCTGGAATCAGATGTCAGACAGCTGTTGATAAAACTTGTCCAGTTGATTAATGCACTTTTTCTGTGTTCCATCAACAGCATTATTAGAAGAGTGAGGCCTTGCAGTGGTTTCCCTAAATTTACTCAGTGTTGACATTTCTGTTCTGATGTTTTTAATTCTCTTAATTGCCAAATATTCAAATTTTGAGTAATGTTGATTAGTTATGAGTAGACATATCACACATTGTTTTTGTTGCAAGGATCAATTCCACTTTGTATTAATTAAAAGTTAGTTCACATGTCAGCCTGTGAAACTTACTATTTCCAAATATTTTTTGCAGAAAAAGTTAATTTCACTAGTGTTCACCAAGAGCACAAAGAAGCAGCATAGAGTCACGGCAATCACATGTATATCAAAACTAATTTGTATTTAAGAATAGCTGCATCTCCAGTTGTCTTGACCTGCTGATCTGCAGAATTTCTGATGGTGGTTTTTTGGGGAGCTGGACTGAATACACTGTAATTGTTTTCTTCCCAGCCTTTAGCTGCTGTTTTTCTTTCAACTGTATCCTAAAATACATGAAGTACTTTCCTCATGTGACTGTCTAAGCAAATTCTGTATTTCCAACAAGATTTGATACAACTGCAGATGGGAGCAGCTATCATTCCTCTTTTTCAAGATTGAAGTGGTGCACAATGTCAGCAGGATGAGAGTCTCTATGACATTGCTGCATAATAATTTATCAGTTATTTCCCAGTTAGAAAAACTTGATGGGGGCCAGCATATAAAAATCTCTATATGCTATTTCTTTAGATTCCCCTTTTTTGTTCTATTTCCTTCAGGCCAAATAGATTCAGGTAATCTAAGACTAAAACCTGGCATTTGTCTGCTGAAATAAAATTCATTGACAGTTCTCAACTTCTGCATAAAACCTAATTGGTGCATAATAATGTGTGCAAAAAGTCACAATTAAACTTCAAAGAACTTAACCATGATAATCATCTTTATACTTCATTAAAAAAGCAATAATTGAAAATTTTAATGCATAGTTGTAAACTTCCCAGTTAGCTTATGTATTTTTTAAATTTCCTCCTACTCTCTGTTCACTTAAAAACAAAAACAAAAAAACCAACAAACCCAACCAAAAAACCCACCAAATCACAGAAAATAAGTTACAGGAAAAAAAGAAAGAATGCCATTTTTTTCCACCAGGGAGATTTAAGTATACACCTGTAAGTGAAGTTATATGAGCTGATGGTTTGTATTCTGGGCCTGCCTGAATACCAAAACACTGCCAACACATATGCCAAACCATTCAGACTCCTCAAAAAATTTACAGATGTCAAAATAAAAGTAAAATAGGACCTCTCTGTTGTCTTTACATTTTTTGGTGATAAATTATGTACTTTTTATTTAAGCAGCTCAGATACATCACTAAGGGTAGGTGTGAATTACTGGATTTTCTATCTACTATCTAACAGCATGTTCACAGGAGTATATAGCCATACTATAACTTTAGGCCAAGTAAACAGAAAATATAACCTCAATATGTGTTTGTGCTTTGGATCTAACCATGAAAGATTCATTGTCTAAATATGTCATTGCAGCCAGTGATTCAGAAGTAGAACACTTCCATCTGGCAACAGATGGTTAAGATGGATCTTATTTGCAGGAGAGTCTTCTACAAAAGAACTAGCCTTCACAGTCTGGATAATCAGATAAGCAGGTTCTTTCTAGTATTATTGCCATGAGAAACCACACCAGAACTTTATCTCAGAAGTTCAATCAGCTCTGTATACACCTACAGCCCTGCTTAATTAAGCATCCTTCTACGTATCATAGCCACTTCTGCATTTCAGTGCTAATTTTCTCATTGACAACATGCACATTATATACATAACAGCTGTACAGTTCTTCTAACACATTGGTGCTATCCTTCAATGTGCTGTGAGCTTATCAGCAGCTGTGCTTATTGACTGAGGGATGCTTGCAGCTTCCTACCAGCATTTGCCAAGGACTTGCAAAGCCATCTCCTCAAACTGAACCTACTGGATTGTTTCACATGTTTCCAGTCACTCATTCACAAGAGACAGTGTGTGTGGGAGTGACAGATGGCTGCTAACCAAGTGGGTCTATCCCATTTCCCCCTGCACCATACCAGGTATGTGGTGCCTGTCACTGACTTCCTTCTCTAAAGGTTTGTGGAAGAATGTTTCAAAGCTCAACACACCTGAAACAACCATTCAATATTTAGTCTTTGTAAAAATCCAACAGATTCTGTTTCATGGTAAATAGAAAAAAAAGGAAAATAGGTTACTTTCGCCATATTACTTGTTCTTTGGGAGTTGTTCACTCAGCTCCAAAGAAAAGGGCTTAGACATCAGTTCTACTGGAGTTATGAGTCATCAGATAAGAAAAATCGGCTCTCCCATTTTTATGTGATATGGTAAACAAGAAAAGCACTGCGGAATTAATTCAGGGCTTGGTTTGGTCACAGAATCTGAAGTGGCTGTTGCCATGGGTACATAGAATCAAGTATTTAAGGGGGATTTAAGGACATGAAGGAGGAGAAACGACAACACATCATGGAAGATTCAAGAACTGTAGATGCCTGAAGAAAATGAAGATCTGAAACACAGAGACACAGAAAAGTAAAGAAGCCATTCATGCGATGAACACAAGATAAGAGAAAAGACAGCTCACTGTGCTATCAAGGTGGAGAAATAAAAAGCAAACTGGCAGGCACACCAAGTGGCAAAGAAGAACAGCTAGCTCAATAGGAAGAGGAAGGGGCAATGAAAATAAGCAGGATCATGAGGGCAGTGAATTGCATTATACAGAAAATAATAACAGAGACAAGAAAAGGACAAAAAAAAAAAAAAGAAAGAAAGAAATAGCAGGTAGAGGATAAGTGGAGAAGCAGATTTACAACACGAAAACCAGGTGTGTATGAATGATCAAGGATTTTCATTGAAGAGTCTATGAGCAAGTCATCAAAGCTGACCTGGAGGAAAGCAAAGATGGTGTGGCAGGAGCAAGAACACTTGTCCTGAGCTATGAAAATTACCATGGGAGAAAAGAAGCATTCATTAATCCTACTTCATGCTGATAAATGTCACTGCAACGTTTCATCAAGAACAGGATCAAAGCCAGCTGGGAAATACTGCCTTCTCTGGTCTTTAATGGAATTCTTCCAGACCCAGGAAAAGAAACATATATGAAATACAGCATTAAATAAACTGCAAGGTTATTCAATGTCTCATCTTAGAAGGCAGAGTTTAGGTTCCTTAGTAGAGGACTTTTTTCTGATGAGAGATATTTTAAGGAAGGGATTGTAAGCATAAGCAGAAGATAATATTATGTAGTATCATCAAGTGAGTCAGTGACATAGCTGCTAAAACCTGACTTCTAAGATAAAGTGGTTACAAAAACGCAACAGTAGGCAACACCTGAAAATCATTTGCATGAACTAGATGGAAAGCTTGTTGAAACAGCAGTTGTGATGAGCATCAAAAATAACTTGGTCACCAGAAAAGGGATATAAATGTAAATAAAAAGAAAAGACATTTCACAGTTAAAGATGTGACAGATTCTAAAGAAACAAGAAGGGCTACTGTGGATGAAGCAGAATCTAGGTGGGCCAAATCAGTGTGTAAAAGCAGTTCTAGTGAGTAGTGTCAAAATCATGTGATCACCACAACTGCCTGTTGGGCCTTTGCTGTGAGATTAGAAAATGTCTGTGTAAATGTTCTTACCTCAAGGCACTTACTAGAAAATACAAGGCTTGTAGGCAGCTAACAAAGACTACTGGGACAATGGAAGTACTTAAAAATGTGCAATGACATCTATTCATTGGAATGAACCACGGAAATCTTTAGCACACTCTGGGAGAACAACTGTGTGGGCAAAGATGGATGCAGCCTAAAATGACTTCTAGGCAATTAAGTAAACAGCTCATAATTTCACACACGCTGTTGAAAACTGGCCTTTTAAAAAGTTTCTGACTATGGATATAGCCATGATCCATCTTCAGTTTAGCTGCAGCTAGGAGTTATTTCTACTTGGCTTCTAGTTAACTTCCCTAAACAAAATTAATAAATGCTAAACACCGCACAGTTTAGAGTGTATGTGCACCCCACTGTCACAGTCACAATTTTTTTCTGGTTTTGTTTTAACTAGCATCAATATAGAGTCTGTTCCTGAGGTCCAGATGCTACTGCAATTAAAAGAGTACAAGAGATAGATGGAAAAACAAATTAACATCTTGCTGCACATCTTTAAAAGTCTATTATGAATAGAGTTTTATCAAGGTAGGCAGTAGTGGTAATAATAGAACAGGCAGTGACTACCTCACACTGAAATCTGACACTGACATTTGCAGGAAAACTTGAATTGCAATATTTAAAAGATTCTGGAAGAGAACTTAATGGTTCTTGATAAGGGCGTTTTTTTATTTCTTTTTGTCATTCTTAGAAAGAAAGGACTAATAATCTTGTTTTTGCTGTTGAAATGAAACTTTTGGCCTTAACGCACAGAAAGACTGATATCAAAATATTGCTATTTTCTGAACAAGTTTGTGGCTTTACTTTGGGGATATCACTTTGCATCCTTTTGTATGTAAGTTCAAATCTTGGTAATATGATTTCTTGAGATATAATTCATACATTTTAAAAATTGCCTTTGGAATTGTTTACATTGGTGTCCATCCAGAATTACCAGTTAGTGAAGTGCCATCTTCAGCTGTCTTGAAAACCTGCTTGTTACTTATAGTGAATTTTAAAACAGATTTCCAAGTTGTTCAAAGTGAGATTTTAAGTGACAATGGATTGATCTCCTGGCACTTCAAATAGGTACATCAGAAAAAATTTGAAGAGTATAGAGCAGTTTGGAATGGGCATGATGGATTAAAAAAGATGGGGAATGAATACTGCTGACACCACAGGTCCACCAGGTGAGCCCATCTCTGTCTAGTCTTACACTGGCTGGTTTCTCACAACTTCCTCACCAGCCAATTTCTACCAAGATGTCTCTCCATTGCAGCTGGAATAATTACTTTCTTCAGATTATCCAAAGATACACAAACATGTAATTGATGCTTTCCAGAATAATGAGTTTTTCTAAGTATTTCTAATGTACATAAAAGAAACCTCAGGGTAGACAGGTAGTAGAAAGCTAGTAGGAAGCTGCAGGCTATAATTCCTATAAGACCCATTTGTGTTTGGATTTTTGGATTTTATGAATGGTACATGCATTAGGAAATATCTCTAGTAGGAAAAAAATTGCATTGTCATTACTGGATAATAAAATATGCTGTCAAGGTTGTTTCCTCTCCAACTGTGGTATTGTAGAAGTATCCTGGGGGAGAGGAAGGTGAAAAAAAAATTCTGTAAAATTTTACAGCCATACTTTCCAAATAGGTTTTACTAGAAGGAATAACTCTTATTTTAGAACCCCATATTCCTCTATTTCACACATACTTAGCATCCCTCAGCTTCATTACTTAGTCTTACTAAAGACCTTTCTAGCTTTGTATCTTTTCTGAACAACCTCTGTTGCTCCAGAAAACATTTAACTCCAAAAATGTACTGTTTGGTAGAAGGATGAATTTCTTCCTATTCTGAGTAGCTGATCATTTTATGCCCCAAGGCTTCAACATTCTTGGTGCTACAGTACATGCAAATATAAGTGAAGTTCAGCATGAAAAAACATCCTATATAGAATTGAACAGCTCTACTGCAGGAAGTAACTTCTGTCAAAATCCAGAAATCTGAGTTTGCAACTGTGTATTAGTAGAAAAACCTACTTGAAAAAATACACAAATATAGATATTTTTTTAAAAAACACCTCATGTATTGCCTTCCAGTACACTTTATTCCTCACTCATGAAGCCCTTGAAATCAGCAAAAACATTCCTGTTTACATCCTGCAAGCTTTGCACAGTTCCATCCTGTTAGATGAACACCCTTAGAAATCAGACTCCATTTTTCCAGGGAAGTTGTATCCAGTTTTGCCACAGCTGTGTGATGCTTTGGCTCCTTATTTACATATCAATCACTCACTGCATACAAGAAAAGCATTTTGTAAGCCTTACAAATACACATACACCAGACTTCAAAAAAGGTAAAGTCTGTTATATGTCCTGCACCCTAAGACTTTTGAAGACACAGCAAGACTGCATATCAACCTCTGCTCTGCAGAGCAATCTTTAGCTATAATTAATCTTCCTAAATACTAATCAGCATTTCATCTATGTGAGTTCTTATAATATATTCAATTCCCCAATGCATTAAAAAACATTTCACTGCATATTTCAATGTCTGGTTCATTTCTTCCAGAGGATAGATAATTTTAGATAATTAAAAATATTAAAAATTATTGCCATCCTTAGCAACATCAGTTACTTGTTATGCCTGTTACAGCAACATTAATAGAACCAGGTACAAAGTAACAGTCTTTAGGAAGTATCCATATGCATTAGGCATTTATGTAAACAAACAACCTCACACGCTCTTAATGAAATTAAATACTCGTGTTGAAGGAAAATAAGGTGCCCAAATTATTTTAAGAAGGGGATGAAAGGAAAAGGCAGGGCATGGCAGAGCCCTGGACTGGGGAGAGTTGGGATGATGGGCAGCATGGCGAGAGCCTGCTCTCAGTGGCTGTCTGCTCACACACAGCTGCTGCCAGGACCAAGAGAAATAATGGGATACACAGGAAAAGCTCTAATAGCATGTGACTGCTTCTACATTACATGAACTTACTGAGAAAATTTTTTTTAAAGCCAAATATTTGAGGCTTTTTTTTGATTGAGCAAGTATGATGCATAGTCACTTCTGAATGCACTGTGTTGATGCAGTGGAAAATCCCAACAGGAACTGTTGGTGCCAACTGAAACAGGATTATACACACATGACTGACAGCCCCTCACAGCTAAGTAAGGAGTAATGCAAATCACTGTTGATTGATTTTTATAAATCAATTATGCTCAAAAGACAGCAGACTTCTACCTTGCACAGCAGAATTCCTGTTTGACTGCCAGGACTCCAGGGCTCAAGGTGGACGTGGGCCTTGGTGTCACTCTTGTTGTGTCCCAGGCAATGCCACCACACCCATGCTCATCCCCAGCTATCGCGCTTGGGGCAGCCCTGTCCGGGCTCCCTTTGCTCACCCTTGCCCTCAGTCCGCACGGATCCCTCTGACCAAGAGTGGGGAAGCTGGATAAAAATACTCCTGACATGTTCTGGCACCAGGAAAAGGCGTGAGGAGGGAAGCAGCAGGGCCCGGCAGGCCAGGAGCGCAGGCTCCAGGCCCCGCACAGCGCCCGCTGCCAGCGGACCCTGCTCGGGCTGGCCAGGCACAGCAAACACAAACCCGTCTGCACATCAGGGTTAAGCTACTTGGTTACTTCAAGAATAAATAAGCTGCGTGCTTTCTCTTCATACAATTGCACGGCAATCTTCTTTTTCCTACAGAAAAAAAAAAGCTCTGTGGTGCTTCTGCACTGAGGAGCTGCAGAGACTGAAATAAAATGGCTCATGTCCTTTTTGTTTCTGTGCGATATCCACCACACAGATAAAAGCAGACAGCAGAGCAGGAAGCATGCTTGGGTTCATGTGCCCGTGCACTCTGCATTAGTGACATATCGTAACTGGTTCTGCTTGAGTGAACAGACTGAAATACTTGTTCTCTCTTATTAAAGATGCTCTTAAAATCATGCCTGGATGTCAGCCTCTGCTTCCATCTTCTCCTTTACTGAGTGCTTTCTAGGCTACAGAGAAACAATGAAGGAGCCAAATACAGACAAAAATGAGCCTTAGTACTGAAGAGAAGTACTATCATTACAGTTGTTGAAGATACCACCTCAAAAACATTTGAAAGAGCTACTTAATAGAGCCTCACATGAAATACAGAAGCAATCTGACTGGCCTGATTTTGAGTGTGTGCTGGGATTACTGCCTTCATTGCAGTACAGTTGCTTCTGAAGTGTGCTGCTGCAAGTAGATCAGCTGAATTCTAAATTAAACCCTCTTCACAAGCATATTCAGCCTATACCCCACCCTTCACATTGTACCTCACAATATATGTTCTCTAGAGGGCAATACAAACAACTATTATTTCTTTTTTTATTACAGTAATTGTTAGACATTTTAAAAAGAGCAAGGTTTCTTTGTGCTTAGTGCTGTCAGTTTATCCAGTTAGTGGTACACCCATTGATTGTTTTCAGGTCCTTAATTGTACAGTAGAGGCTAATTGTACAATAGAGGACAAATGTACATCCTTTCCCTCACTTCCCCCTAAACACTAACATTTTTATTCTCAGGGCTCCAACAAGCAGGCTAATTACAAGTGCATGAATATGAATATGGATTGATACATAGGAAACTGGAGAAAGTTACAAAGAAGAGTGAAGTACATACATGGGCAATCTTCACATGCGGTATGCACAGCTGAGATGCAGCAGTTAGAGGCTGACATCACTTTATCTGAACTGAAAGCTGTCTGTAGCTGTAACTGTGAAGAGGACCCCAAGGACTCTGATGATATATTGATCCCTCATGAGAAAATGTCATTGAATTTAATGTATACTAACATATTTTGTACAGTTTTGTAGTATTTACTATAGAACAGCAATTATAGTCTTACAGGATTTCACATATTTTTGCAATTCTTTAAGATCATAATGCTATTTCTCTAGGAGATTGCTCACTTGAAAAATAAACATTTTCAGCTTTATCCAAATTTAGAGAATTTTGCATATTGCAGAGCTTATATTCATAATACTTTTCTTGTTCAGTATTTATTGTAAAAAACAAGCCTTCAGCCTTCAATAGACATTCTAGCAAGGCTGAAATCACACTGAGAAACTCTCAATTTATTACTCATACCCTGAAGATAAAGATTTTCACTAGCAGAAATACTGTCCAAAATAGGGAGATTTTATTCCTCACGATGTTCAGTGACACATGTAGCAAATCATTTGTTCAGAAGGTAAACATTCCAAAGGGAAACAGAACTGCTCTAATGTCCCCTGTAATATGACAGACCACTGGTGCAGAGTGCTGTTGGTGCTGTGAAGAGCCAATTTGTAGGTAGAAGATGCCCTGATGTCACAGCTGTAACTGCAGGCACACAATTCTGAGCAGGCTACAAACAGCAGGCTATCCCAAGGCAGCATCCATGGAAGGTATCCATGCAATGCCTGGGATGGTGTGCTGGTTTAAAAGCAAAACCAGTGAGAGACTCCAAGTCAGAAAATACAATTTAATAGGAGGAATAAAAGTGAAATAAAATAAATGCAAATAATACAACCTGACACCCTGTTAGTTAGGGTGGTGGTAGCAGTGCAGAAGAAGTGGTCTTGTTGAAGCAGTGATCCCACAGAAAGGTCTGCTCCTCTGGGAGTCCAGTGGGTAAAAGCACCCTGTGCAGTCCCAAATCCCAGATTATATCCAGGTGGGAATGCTTGGCTCTTCCCCCTGGGTGGAGCATCTCACACTGGGCTGATATCATTCTATGAGTCATACAATGGGTCCTTGACTGCCCATTAAATAGAGACAGCTCCCAGAGGGAGTCACCTGTGAGTCATGGGCAAGGTGTTGATGGCCCATGAACAGAAGATAGCCCAGAGGGAAAGGCTAAGGGAAAACACTGCTCCACCTGGTGTTAACAGCTCATGAGGGTGGTGATAGAATACATACTTTGGGCACATCTTACATTGTAACCTAGGACAGATGGTTACCATCCCTTCTCTGGACTACACACAGGAGAGATTTGCATATTTACTTTTCCTGCTGAATTTGAAAGATTAGAAAGAAGCAAGTGCAGCATTGCCACAGAAGTGAATTTAAGGGAATGTTGGGATTTTTGCATATTTCTAACCTAGTATTAACAGGGATTCTTCATTCTTTGGCCTGGAAGTTCAATTTATTTCAAGAAATCTATTTAAATTAAAGCAGGAAGATTTGAAACACACCATTCTTAAAATGTGTCTCCCTATTATTTTCTGACCATTTTTTGTCAATAGAGATATCTGAAGTAGGCCATAAAAACAGTATATACATTTATATTTCTATATATACATACACAAATGAGACTTTGAGTGAATATATCCATAACAGCTTTTCACAAGGTAGTGCATTAGTACTTCAGGTCTTAAGACTATCATATATTAAAATATCATAGCACTGAAAAAGAAGGAGTATGTAATCCCAGTAAAAATTACTATTTTAATTATACCACCAGCAATTTGAAATCAAAAATTAGCATTTTAGAGTTCATTTTAGAGCTAAGTATAAGAGGTGTTAAAAACACACAGTGCCATATCATGCAGATTTTCCTCTTTGGTTAGCTTTGTTTCTGTGGTAATGGGAGTCAAATTTTTCTTCTCTTTTTTAAATAGAAAAATATCAGAACCAAGCCAGTAATTTTTCAGGGGTTTATTATCCTATTACAGAGAAAGACATATAACAGTTTATTTGATATTTCAAAGCAAATGTAACTCTGCACTGGAACTGCATCATACAATGCAGCCTGTACCTGGGAGTTTAATGTTAGAGTGCAGTTCAAATGACCAGCTCTTACTGAGAAAGGACAGGAAGTTTAACCCTCACAGATTTATTACATCTTTAATCCCTGCCAAATCTGTGGGCAACAAAAGGGTCCATTTTGGAACAAGGAAGAAAATCTCTGCACTGAGCTGAATGTAGCAGTTACCATGGTGGGGCAAAGAGCCATGAAATCAGGACTGCCTGGTGTGCTTTCACAACTGCAGTGCAGATAAACCTTTACACAAACACAAGCTGCTGTAACAAGGAGGACTCAGTGAAATACAAGCTTGTGATTTCATATTTCCTGTGAAATGTCATATGTGTGTGTTTCCACCACAAACATAATTTGACACGACATTAATTGAAAACACATTCTAAAGACTGCAACTCTCAGTAGATCTTGGTTCAGTGCTATATATGTGGGATGCAGTCTTTTCAAATTAATCCTGACACTCTAAGAGACAGATTTTCCCTGGCATAACCTGGGGGATAAAATACATACCAAGGCCTGGGTTTGTCCAAATTTAGTTATTTAACTGAAGTACCTCAACTAAGGGCTTCCATCTATAACTTGTTGACTTGAAAAGTCAACAGAACTCAGGGAGTACATTAGGTCCTCCTAAAACCTGAATTGAATTTTGGAGATGCCTCTGTCACAGAGAAAACACCCACTCAATTCCATTGCCTATATGGAATACTTGGGCACTTGTTGCAGCAGCCCTCTGAGGGTAGAAATGAGCCAAGACACAGACTTCTTCTTTATCACAGCATGAAAAGTGTCCTGGTTTATTCCTCTTTACATCTCAGCCATGCTGACTCCAACCATTCCCTGACTCTGGCTGCAGCAAGCTCCTACTGTAGGTTTCCCTTGCAGCCTCTGACTGCTGGGCATTTCCTGCTGAACTCTGACTGCAGGGATCAGTTTGCAGACTCTGACTGCAGCTTTTACCTGGCTAGGCTGTGACTGCAGGTTCCAACAACAGCTCTGACTGCACACCCACACTCACACTCACCTCATTGCAGGGATTCTTTCTCTCCAAGATCATTCTTCTTCCTGATCCTCACATGGATGATCCTCCTCCATGATGCTCCCTTCACCAGCTCACTCACTCCCTTTTATCAGTTACCTTTATTGGATACAGCTGTGACTCATCAGGGGTGAGGCTGAATTGGGTAATTAACACAGCTGTTACTTATCAGGGAGGAGATCACCTCTATTCCCTTCTCCTACAGGTAGTGAGTAGCTAAGCCTGGGCAGAATTAATCTGTGCCCAAATATCTGGCTCCTAGGTCTGTGGCCTCCCTGTGACATGGAAGAATACAGCACTAAGGGAGAGTAGTGTTGGACAAAGAATGGGAGAACAGAACGGTGCTCATGAGACATCCAAGAACTTAACAGCACCCATCTCACTGGGGAGGTAGCAGAATTACCTCTCTTTTTTTTTGTGAAAGATGTTTAATAAAGCTTTAGCATGAGTCCTTTTTTCCTTGCACAGCTACTTTCATTAAACATAGATCACTGCACTGCTGGGCTGATAGTATTTTAAAAAAAAAAAATCAATTGACCATCAAACACTCCATAATGACCAGTTTTCTTTCCAGCATTATTAGGCTTTATATGAATAGTAAAATGCCACTGTTCTCCAGGCGACCTTATGTAGCTTCATCACAGCACATATCCCTGAGAATTTTGCATTACAGGTGCCCAGATAGTATTGCCTTTTCAAGTAGGAGGGGGGAAACCCTGACAGAGGAAGATGAAGGCAGCTTTATATATTTCAAAGTAAATATTCCCTTTGATGCTTCGTCTTCAGAGCAACTGTCCCAGTTTTCCCATATCTCATGTTTGGGGCAAGCACACAGGACATTCAGAGAAATATGACCTTACAGATTTGTCTATTTCAAATTTTAAAATTAATATGACCTAAAATATACAGTAAATAAATCTCCAAAACATACATTGTAAGGGAATGAGTATTTTGTTCTTATAAACTGTTCCAAATGTTCTTGTGTATTATAACCACACTAAGTCAGCTCCTTTACTCAGTGGAGCTCTACAAATTTGCTGAACTGGTAACCTTTTCTTTTTGTAATGTATAGTCTGGAGAGACATAAAAACAAAGCACTAGACTATGTTCCCAAATCCTACTGGAAATGAAAGGAGCTGCCCTGAAACACTGAAGCAATATTTGGTTCTAGTGGTTTTTGCTCACAAGGTAGCTATATTTTGAATAATTCCTGCCAGAAAGGTATTTTGAAAGATTCTATTTTCACTGGCTTAAAATAAAAATGAAGGCAGAATCAGGATATTTTCTGGTTCAGAAAGCAGCTGTTCTCCCCCTGATGACATAACTAATTAATTTAATAATAATCAAAGCATTCTAAACAAAGATAGTCCAGCAATTTCCAGTTGTCCATTATTTTGTTAGTTTTCCCTTATAATCAGAACTTGATTGAAAGAAAATAGGAGGAAAAAATACATACATTATGCATGTGTAGTCTGATTTGTGATGACATTTCCCTTCATTCAAGAAGTGAGACAGAATCATTTTCTCCTTCCTTCCTTCCTTCCTTCCTTCCTTCCTTCCTTCCTTCCTTCCCTCCTTCCTTCCTTCCTTCCTTCCTTCCAACCAACTTGCCCCTAGCCTTCC
>WEIU01007033.1:340655-354482 GCA_013389925.1 Aegithalos caudatus
TTTCCTTTCCTTTCCTTTCCTTTCCTTTCCTTTCCTTTCCTTTCCTTTCCTTTCCTTTCCTTTCCTTTCCTTTCCTTTCCTTTCTTCTTTTCCTTCCTTCCCTTTCTCTCTCTCTCTCTCTTAAAAAGATATGTTTTATAGTAATGATCCAACATCATATGGTATTGAAGGGATATAAGCAATACCAGTGGGACAGGAAATATCAATATAGTTATAGCAAAGTTTAATGTTTTGAAAGCTGAATCCAAATTTCAGAAAGGAACAGTCAAAAGATATCTTAAATAAACCTCAGGCAATTCTAGACAAAACTGCCCTGCATGTATATCAAATAAATATCAGATTTATGGATGTATGACTTAACCTTTTTTGTCTCCCATTTACCTTTTTTTTTTTTCAGCCTAGAAGGGGCCCATGGATTCATCTCAGTAATCTGTTTCTTTAAAAAGACAAAGGAGTGCAGTTCCTCATGAAATACTTTAAAATACAGTTTGACTGAAGACTTTACCTTCAATTGGGCCCAGATTTTTTTCCTTTTAAGTGTAATACAGTACTAATCTAAAAGTGATGATATTAAAATAGGCAGGTTTTACATGATGGATTACCTGTATGGAAATATTGGGTACTTCGCATTTTTTCTTTGCATCTCCTAATTAAACATGAAGGAACCAAACACACATTTTTGTTTATTTGTTCTTGCTCAGCACCATCCTTTACTAAGCACCACATTTTGAAGGGATTGTGGCTGTTTTACTAAATACCATTAGTATTCAGGCACTAAATAGAGCATAATTGCCTGAAACTTTTGGGGGTAGAATTACTAACTGAAGATGTAAAGGTTTCCCTTGAGCATTCCAGTGAAAATTCTACCATCTGAACTGAGCAATAACCAACATTTCCACACACACCCTGCCTGCACTTGTACAGAACAACTTGCTTAGGCCCAATCCTCATCAACAGCTCTCACAAACCAGCAGACAGCAAACAGCACAACACAGGGGGCAGGTCAATATCCTTTGAAGGCATTGATGTTATCAAGTATAAGTGAGGAACTAATGCCATCTGCAGCATTTAATTGCAGGTGAGAATTCATTGGAGCAAAGAACTCAGCAGGATTCTTCCATTCAAGGTTAAGCACTTGAGACTGGAAGTGAGGGCAAATGACTGCTGTTGGTTTTCCACAATTTTTACAGAGAAACTCTTGAGGGAAATGATGTTGTCCTGACATCCTGATTACTGTAAAATCAATTCCAGATGAAAACAGCATTTAAAGTAGTGTTTCACTCCCAGGACTGAGTAGATTGAGTAGGTGAAAAAGGTCAAAGGTGAGAAACAGCTATGAAAACTTCATTTAATTTTTGCATTTAATGCAGTATTAATGCATGTCCCATTACATTAGGTGTAATCTGCACCTCTCTTCTCTGTTTCTTATTCAAATTCTCCTTTCTTGGGGTGAATTAACCAGTAGCAAATAACTCAGAAAAATGCTTTTCTTCTTTTTATTATGAAGTAACCTATTCTCTATAGATCTTCTGGTAGCAGGGGTGAGCTTTAAATCAATGCAACTTTCATCTACAGAGCCATGTGGGGATTGTTGTCCTCTCTCCTATCCCCGGAGTCCACAAAACTCCTGAAGTAAAAACCCACAGAAGAATACTGCACTTAACCTGGCAAACTTCTCCTCTTACATGCCAGAGGTATATTTTTAGGAATAGTTTTTATAAATCACAAGTGACTATTTTTTATACCACTGTTTAAGAATCATCTTCCATTTCTCCCATATTCAACAGTTTTCCAAAATAAAAGAGATGATCTTACTCAGAACTGATATCCAAGACATTTGATCATTACCCTGCTAGCACTGCTGGTTCACCATATTTTCATAAAAAATATGAAAAAATTTGAAATAGGAAAAATTGGAAAAATAGCTGATGCATATTAAAAAAGTCTCAGCACTGCTTTGACAACCCTAATTTCTTACCTTTCCTATGTCACATTTTAAAAGACTCCTTTGAGATTCAGAATGTTGAGGAAAAAACTACTTGAGAATTTAAGTATAGTAAAAGATGATAAATTATTACATACATATAATAATGTTATTTACATTTAAAGGGAAAATCTGTGAGATAATTCATAGAACAGTGCTAATAATAACAACTCCTATTTCTTGTTCTGTGAAATTTCTACATGAAAAATCATCACATTG
The DNA here is from genome assembly GCA_013389925.1 of Aegithalos caudatus. NCBI lineage: Eukaryota > Metazoa > Chordata > Aves > Passeriformes > Aegithalidae > Aegithalos > Aegithalos caudatus. Next base: position 342,859 of record WEIU01007033.1, read on the forward strand.
AGTCATTAAAAATGTGTTATTGCATTAAAAATACACTAGCCATGGAAAATACCCATCAGATGTCACAACCTCAGGTTCACTGTTTCCTAGAAGAACTTCATATATTATGAAGAGAGAGAAGGAGCTAAGAATTGCTGTGTTGTCAGTCAGTGACAGTGTGACTGGAAGAGATTAGACAGAGGAGTGGCTGAACTTCTTGTTACCACACCTGATCCTAAAAATTCTAGGGACAGTAGAGGAGTCCCATAGCTCCTCTGGAAAGAGGATTCAGTCAGTGTTGTTAGAAATTGTACTCAACTGAGTATATTTAGAGTTACAGTAACTCTCAGTAACTCACAATAACAACAACAGACTTTCTTCTACTGGCCTCACAGTACTGAATTAATTATGGTTTACATAACATACCATCTCCTAACACTGCAAACGACATTATCTTCAGTTCACAGAGGCATAAACCTCAACACAGAGAGCTTATAAGAGACAAAAAGTGTGGAAAAAATTTAATGACAGAAAAAACACATTTTTTTAATATTCTGTGCCAATGCCACACTTCTGCTTTTTAGAAGGTGAGTTTATAATCCTATAAATTTTATAATCCTCTAAGTTTTGGGAATATCACTCCTGGAAAGAGTCACATAAACAAGCGGGAAGCTGAACCTCTTGAGGAACAAACTAAATACACACAAGGAATTCTCAAATGTACAAATTAAGCAAACTGAAAAACAGACAAACTTTCCCTAATCCTCTGTGTAGAGATGTTACTTCATCAAACAGATGATGAAAATATTCCAGGAAAGAATTGAGATTACCTAATTGAGAATGCCCATGAAAACAAATAATTGTTTTTAATGAGGAGAGGTGAAGATTGATCCCCTGTACCTGTCAATATCTCTCACCACATCTTTGATACACCAGATATCCATTACATATATTCTAAATGAAAGGTTAAGTCAGCAGACTGGAAAAGTGTCCTTGTTCACAATATCAATAGCAATGCACAGAAGTACATTTTAAATGCATTTTCCCAGCACTTAAAAACAGTCAAATTGGATGGTATGAACTTGATGTAGAATAACATATCTGCATATCTAAGAAATCCAGCTAGGCAAAGGATTAAGGAAGCAGGACACCGGTGATTTGTTTGGAATTCCATCTCCATGCATAAACTGCATGTTTCTTCTGCCAAACTTTGCAACAAGAGATACAGCTTTCCACTGTGTTCCTTATGTTACCCAGCTGAAGTGGAGTTTGAGCTGCCTGCACTGCAACATCCTACTGACTCCAGCACCTTGAGATTGCTATCCTGGATTCTATTAGCTGGTTACAGATAACAGACGCCACCCCACAGACAGAAGTGGAGCGACTAGGATGAGGGAGAGAGAGGCTTCCTGCTGTATCTTCAGTAACTTCCTTGAAAAGCTCTTAAAATGCAGAAGGACAAAGAGATAGAAGGAGAGGAAAATCCAGGATGGGACAAGACAGATGGGACTGGCAGCCATACCTTGGACAGCTCCTCAGCATCACTGCTGCCAGTGAACACAGGACCGTGCCACGGACCAGCAGTGACCTGGGTACAGGTAATATTTCGAGGGGTATGGTAAGCACAGGGCATGGGCCCAAGCAGAGAGCAGGGTGTCATATTGCTCCTCACTTCCAGGCTCAGTTCCTGGTTTCTGCTTTCTGTCTCAAATAACTACTGCCCTAAGCTGAGCTGGTTGTCTGGCAGTACACAGGAGACAGCACGATAGGAAAAAACAAAGAATTGGAGCACTATGGAGAAAAGTGCAGGGAGTTTGGACACAGATATGCCAAAGGGAAACAGAAGAGGGAGAAAACACTAAAATGGAAGACTGGAAGAGCTGGATGACAGAATACTATAAGGAAGGGAGGATGGGGAGGAGGCAAGAAAAGTAAGAAACTGTAGAGGAGGGAGCAAACAAGACATGGAGATAGAAGAAAAGAAAAGGTTTACAGAAAACTGAGTGATAGAACTGGGATGGTGAAATGGCAAGTAAAATGGAGAAAATATGGGACAGAGATAAGAACAAGAGATGCACAAACATCTAGAGAGCATAAAATAAATTATGCAAACATACAAAAATGTGTGGCCAGAACTGAATTACTGAAATATGTAATCCCTATTATGGGCAGTAATACCTGCTTCTGGAACTTCACATCAAATCTAAGCTCACATCTATATCCCAAGACAAGTTCATACTTATTATTCCAGCCACCAATCCACTAACAGATGAATGGATACACTTTAAGTCCTGGGAAAATGTTAATACTTTCCATCCTCTTAACAATGATCACAATCCTGACATCAGAGAGATTTAAAATGTAGCATTTTAACCTGTTTAATTTAGATGATAGGGGCTTTCATTTTTTAAAATTTTGCTTTTGTGCCATAAATAAACTAGCTGATGATATCTAGGAGTCATAAACAATTTTCTTCTGGTACCAAAGATGGTGACAGGGTTCATCTGCATATTCATTAAGTTGCATGCACATAAACAAGAAAGTTTTGCTGATTACTTGCCCTACTTTTTCTACTATAGTGAAATTTATTACATTAAGATCTTTTAACAGCAGATCAGATTCCCTGAACTAAATTCCGATGTGAATGAAAGGAACTATCCCCACATTCCTATTTAATTATATCAATTACATGTAGAATTTTACATCAAAATTGTAAACTTTTATGTTACCAAGGCAGTAAAAATGTAGAAAAACATTGTTGAAATAAATTATTGCCTTTAGAGAGACATATGAGCCCATTCAAAGAGCAGTAAAATCAAGAATTAAGCAGTTACAAAAATAATACCTCCTTCATTTATTTTCCTTGGGTTTAGACATGTAGTTTGTCATTGGTCACAGTTCCCTATTTATCACTACAATTCGTATCCAGAAAGCATTCTACCAGAGCAGGAAGGCAAATAATAGTAATGAATAACACATGAAAATGACATTCTACCAAATAAGTAGTTACTTCTTGATAATCTGTTATCAAAGACATTTAAATTCCAAACAAATAAATCCTTCAATCAACACAAATGAACTCCTGGGAAAGATGAATAAAACGACACTATTGTGTGTTTGAGTAAATTTGTAATTAATAATATTTTTGTAAGGTTTTGCTTCTTTGAAAATTCAACAGTTTTCTTTTTATTTTGAGTTAGATTAAAGCTATCAATATTTATGTGCAACTCAGGGATACACTGGAAACTGGTCAGGGTGACATCCCTTTGTCCACAACAAGAAAACAGAGTTCAATGATTTTCTGGTCTCTAATTAAGCTGCAATTTGAAATTCTAGTATGTAAAATGCAGTGGGCCTTTTAAAGTAATATCTCCAAAAGGAATGCCATATTATTCATAGATTTGCAAGTGTTTGGATGAAGTTACTGTTTTAGTTTTTGCTTTTTACCAAAGCAATTCACTAAGGGCTCCCTTAACCTACAATGATCTGTTGCCTCAGGCAGTGCACAGCTCCTTGCTCCTCAGTTAACTGACAGCTGTTTGTCTGCCCATAAATGCCATTTACTCCCACAGCATTCAAAAGGAGCTTCTCCTCTTTTGTAGATCTCACCATCTAATCCATAAGGAGTCCTTTCAGGGTGGAACTCCCTGGAAATGGCAGCTGAATTTTGGGCTACACAGCTTCTCCCCTCTATACGTCTACAAAATCAACAATAAAAACTAATCCCTCAAGTTATATGAACAAAGCTTTAGTCCCTCATTTGGGGGTTTCTTACACTGATATTACAGAAGCCATAAAGATGTCAGATCTCCCTTTGGAGGCATTTCACTAGGCTGAGGGACACACTGCAGAAATACAAGGACAGCAGGAGAATTCTCCTCCAGCCAGTCTACAAGGCAGAGGCCTGCAGGAGTAATGCTTACTATAATATTTGGTGCTCCTGAATGGTTCCACAGGCTGCTATTCAGGCAAAAAAGTCAAAGTACCCTTGAGCTACTTTGGTTTATCTTAGGTAACACTTTGAGCCCTAATTTCCCAAGATTTTATACCACTTTTTTTTCTAGAATGTGTCATATTCAGGAGCAACCTCCCAGGGAAAGCCAGGTGCTGAATGGAAGAACTTGAAGCTAAAAGCACTCATTAGGCCATGAGATATGTCTAGTTCCCTGATTTTTCCCATTCCTTTTTATCCTACTGTTTGTGTTTACTGGAGCAACTACACAAACCAAGAACTTACTGCCACTTACTATGCCATGCACACTGCCAAAGCTGCCTCCACTTCTGCTTGCACTGTTGCAAAATCATCTCATGTTTTCCACATCTGTTCATTTTTTCTGCAAGTTACACCTAATAGTTACAATCCTTAAAACTCAGTGAGAACTCATAATAGCTTGAAGGTGTTTTAGATATTCCAGTCAGGAGAGATGAAGAACTGCACCAGGAGAATCACCCTCTTACTTGATAGATATCTTATTATTATTATGGTTTCCATTACAACTCTGTTTGGGCTTTGCATTCTGAATTTCAGCAAGGTGGTGAGCACCTGTTGACTGGTCACATCTACATTCCATTCTTAACAGCCTTTTCCACATTTAATTCAGCAATGGTTGACTTTAACAGCCTTCTAAGCATGATCACAAAGGGACTGAAAGCCACCTGACAGCTCCTCACTCTCACATTACAGAACCAAGGTACAAAATTATTGTATAACCTCTTATATTTTTGCCCAAGTTCTAATTTTATAAAGAACACTGTCTCTGGGAATATTCAACTATTTTTTATCCAGGTATTTCTACTCAACTTATTCATAGATCAGGTTTTTATTCACTTTTATTCTAACAAGATGATAGACTGATTCTAGCACCGTGCTATTTCTGCATTTATTCAACATTTACTGACAATGAGTTTTTCTGCTGCCTGATGATGTTGATTTTTTTCAAGAAAAATATTATACAAATAATAAAATAAGTATTTCATTATTTTCTCCTTTCTGTTAGTTCAGTCAGAGTTTTCTGGTGCTATACAGTATAAATATTAATCCTGATATACATTGAGTGCTATTGTGGAATTGCAGTCATTTTTAGCTGACGTGATTTCACTCAATTGTCACATTGTTTTAAGACCTCATAAATACAAACCCACATATTGTGCATATGAACACATAAGGATAGGTTTTTATGCCTCGGTTTTACTAACTAACAGTGAAAATTAGTATTTAAGTGTGGGACAGAAGTTTTCTTCAGTTGTGAGTCTAACTCATTTGTGTCCTTGACAACAAACAGCACTATGATTATAGACTTCCAAAATAATTGATGTGCTCATATGGAACTTAATACAGGACTTCATTATTTTAAAAATAAAAGATTTTTGTCTCTTTTGCATTTGGAACATCTAAGAACACTCTGAAAAAATACAAGTTTTAGCACTTTAGATATTTTTCTGCTACCTCCTTTGAGTAAGACTATCTTGTGTTGTTACCATTCACTTGCCAGATTTCCTTCTCAAAGTCGTGCATGCAGTTTGCCTTTCTCAAGGAATTTGAAACATGCATTTTTTCATAAAAATTCTCTATTTTGAGAAGGTGTTTACTGAAGCTGAAAAGACATGACATCAGAATCTTGGGTATGGCAAAACTACGTTGAGAAGGGATGGATTAATAAACACCAACAGGCTACTGTAGTCCTGAAAATGTCAGCCAAGTATACCAGTCCTTGTCAGACATGGTATTTCACCTAGACTGCAGGGCAAAGAGAATTTCTGCTGGGACTCCAGCATTTCCATTTAGACAAATGTGTTCTACTGTTAACTGCATGTCTGTAGTTTCTTACTCAACCCCTCTCTGCCTGAGCTCATGTACCAAATGGCTGATATCTAATTAGATGGCAATAACTTGCCCAGATTCAAGCAAGATATTTGTGATTGGTCATTGCACAATAATCCAGATTTTTTTTTTTATTGATATCTACATGAAGTTGCTTTAAAGAGGCTTTGATATTCTAGAAATGGGCTGGGATTTTCACATTCTGATATTTTCACGCTTTCATGCCTGTAACTTAGATCTTAAATATGAGATGCAGGTAGCCAAGAACCTACCATTATCAGCATAGAAACAAACATGCACTGGGCACAGTCCATAGTGAACACAGACTCAACATCAGCCAGACACAAGTCAGCTTCTCTAAAAAGCCCCATAATCACTCAGCCTGTTGCTAAATCTGACTTAAGGGGAAGCAGTTCATGTACACCACAGTTCAGCATTACGCTTCTGCAGCCACATGGCTCGCAACCCATAACCTGCCTAAGGCCAGAAAGCACAGGCATGTAAGTCTGTAAAATACTATGTAGATGTGTTCATAAATAGTATTTAAAGCCACAGATTCAGAAAAATGATCCTAGCATGACTCATGCAAAATATACAAAATTCAGTTTTCAAACCAAAAGCTACTGTGTAAATGGCAGCAGAAAAGCCAGGAATCATTCAGTCATCTGCTACTTTAAAGCTGTGACCTATATCTAGCAGCCAAGGAAAAGACATTAGAAGACAGAGCTTTACAACAACAGGAGATTATTAAGCATAGCAGAGAAACAATTGCTTGTTGCAATTACAACTTCAAAGCAGAATTTAACTCTCCCATCTGCACTGTGCATCTCCTTTGTACGTTTTCAACTTGTTCCACTATGACTCTCCCAGTGCTGTCACATGCCATCTATCCAAGAATGCTATATGCTGCCAACATGGGATCTACAGATGGGTCAAAGAGGAAAATCTTGCCCTAACATGAAAAAGCAAGGAAAAAGAATCCTGCACTTGAAGAAAGCTAGTGAAAATGTTGATGATTAAGGGGATGTCCTTGATACCATTCAGCTATCCAATTTTGCTATATCCTATAATTTTTCCCTTTCATAGCATTTATCAGGTTCATATGTAAGATACCTTGTTTTGATGCTGGAAAAGATGCTGGCGAGTTGTCTGACATGAGCATTAGGGAGCCTCCTGGGAGCAGGCTTTTTCCTCCAAATAACAGACTACACTGAGGTAGTTGCACCAAAGATTAGAAATCCTTTCATAAGATGTTCAAAAAAATTATGTCTTATGACCAAAGCAATCTTTTAAATGAATGACTAAAACAAGCAACATCCCCTCACTTGCTCAGGGCAGATTTATCTATGGAATAACATGTGAATTCAATACACAGGAAATTTCCCCAAACGGATTTTCCTGAGGGACTGGGGGTGGGTGGGGGAAGGGGAGGGGGGAGAGTAATGTATATACAAACACACACTGCTGCATTTTTGAATTGTGATATGGCAAGCAAAGCAGAACAAAAAACATCTGTCAGTTCCACACAGCAAACCCCAGCTCCCATATGCCTCCCCTTCTCAAGAGAGGATTACTGTTTTAATATGCTGAGTTCACATCATCTATTCTGCATTCAGTGGGCAAACCAAACAAATAAATATCTATCTATACAATTTGATTTAACCCTGATCCATGCATACAGCCCCAGATGTGGTCTTTCTGCAGGGAAATTGTGTGGTGACCAGAAGAAAGCAGGTTTCCTTAGGCTACTGAGCAATGGTAACTGCAACTGCAGCTGCTTCTGCAGCCTCTGGCCAAACTTCTGCTTGCTACAAAGAGCCACCCTCTGATCAGGTAATCTGCACAGCCATTAAACTCACCAGCTCCTCCAGATCTTTGTCATATTATTCCATACTGCTTTTGCAAGTGGGTTTATTCTGTGATATAACACTGGTCCCTGCTTCTGCAGTATGCTTTCTGTTGCCATGGAAGCAGTGAAACCACAGCCATTGCCTGTGTCCAGCACTTACCAAAGCCTGGGAGCAAAGGCAGACTTTGCTGCAGAGGGAAGAGAGCACCTGAACAAAGAGACAATGACCTGCAGTCACATTTAATGCAGTGCAACTTTGCCAGCACACTAGATTGTACTGGAAAAGAATTTCAAATCATGTTTCTAATAACGGTGGCAGCTACTGCCTGCCTGACAAGCACAAAAAAGGTGCTTTCTTCACCTAAAGTGTCACCAATAATGCTTCTTTAGGGGGGCAAGGTCTTGGGTCAAACTGAGCTCTAAAAACTCAGCTTGCAGACACCAGGGGCACCCACTGATTGCCAAGTTTTCTTTTTGTTGATGGAATAATAAATCACTCCTAAAAACTCATTCTAGATGAGTCAGAAGAGGCCTATAGTCCACATCTATGAATTTAATCTAGTTCCCCAACTCCTTTAAACATTTTTTATGAACTTGATTTGTTTTGCTGAAGCAAAGCATAAACAAACAATTCTATGCTTTATGCTAAATGTTCCATGACACGTCACTGAGTTTGCATGAAGGCGGGTAGAAAAGCTGTCAGGAGCAGTGCAGATCCTGTACATATGACTATCCAACACATAGATGCATTCGTAAGTCACACATCACCACACTTTCTTGTAAGACTATCATGATTGAAATGGACAGGAGGTGTTTCTGAATTAGTTACCACCAACACATTTTCCTTTAGGAGATCGTATGGATGAGACACTCACTGTGGTGAACTGCCCCTAGACAAACACCAGGTGTCTACCAAAGCCTCTCTATCACTCCCCTCCGCAGCTTGAGAGGGGACAGAAAATATAACAAAGGGCTCACAGATCAAGACAAGAACAGGGAGATATCACTCACTAGTTACTGTCTTGGGCAAAACAGACTAGACTTGGGGAAATGAGTTTAATTTAGTACTAATTTATTGTAAATTTGTTGCCAACCCTATTGGCAGCTAGGAATCCACTGCTGGCAGCACACCAAGGCTGAAATGGTGAAGTGGCACCTTATCTGTGCCTTGGTTACTTACTCCTGAGAAAGTTCTAGCGAGTCTCAAGTGAGGATTTAAGTGAAAGCCCAGGAGAAGGGTGGGAAATGCACCCTAGACATGTCCACACTTGGCCATCAATGTCACCTTTAGACTAGTGTGAGACAGACCTGCCCCACGCTGGGACACAGGCACTGATGAGCTTTCTTCCCCTCTGTTTGATTAGAATCCCATGTAGCTGTGAGAGTCACTGAGCCAGCCATGCCAGAGCATGCTGACAGCAGATGCAGCTGTCCAGGTCACAGATTTCCAGGAGTGCCTGATGCCTCTTTGTGAGGCTGGAGATGATGAACACTTCTTTTGCAGAAGGCGTGCTGAGGGTGTGGAGCTGTGTCACCAGGTGAAGGAACTATAGGATGAAGTGGACAGGCTACTCAGTACTCAAGTGAATGAGCAAGAGACAGGCTGATTATTTTCAGAGATGCTACAATCTCAAGACTTTTGGGAGTCTTGAACCTCCAGTGTAGCAGAGAAGCAGGTGGACTTAGAATCCTACAGAGTAATTAGTCAAAGGAGTGTTAGTCAAGGGTCTGTTAAAGATGAAGGCTGGAACTGCATCACTGTGCATCCAGGAGGGAGGCTAATCTTACTTCTCAGCATTTGAGTGGCCCATGGAAGAGGTCACTTCCAAGCCCCAAGCCTGACAGAGTTCAAGAAGCACTTGGACAATGCTCTCAAGCAGCTGGTGTGACTCTTGGAGATGGTCCTTTGCAGGGCCAGGACTTGGTCTTGATGATACTTGTGGATCCCTTCCAACTCAACATGTTGTGATTCTGTGGCAAGGTCTGTCACTGACAGAAAGTAAGGACTTCACTTCAGCTAACTCATATATAACCTCTCTCCTAGGTCTATCAGAAACAAACACAGAGAATTAGCACAACTCTTCCTGCCCTTACAGTAGTCACACAGCTTGCATGATATCCTTCCCACCAGACATACCTTTATAGTGAGTTTGTAGAATAGAGGCTGGTTACTAGCTCTTGTTTCACTGTACCTATCATAAATGCACTCTTAACGGGCCTTTAGGCAGTCCAATGATAAAATACAATCTATAGGAGGAATTTTTCCATTTTCTAAAGTTACATCACAATATGAGTTTTTTGTTTATTTTACCAGAGAAGCACCTGATCCCCTTGATTCTCCCAGAATCAAGCAATTGTGTTTGAAACAGGCAGAAAAAGTACTCTTGAATAATTTTTATTAGAGTGTGCTGATTATTTTCAAGCCAGATTCATGATTTCACAGCAATCAAGGCTGATACAGTAAATGCAATTTAGGTCTTATCACTCATTGCCCACTCTCCCCAATAATAGTTACATATTTGGCAAGAACAAAATCTTACAATAGCTCCTCAATTTTTGCCATTTTACTTGGGATAACCCACCAGCAACGTTAACAGAAAAAGACTTATTCAAAGGCTAGACTTGTACTAATGGGTATGAACCACTGGACACCCTCACACCACTCAGAGTATTTTCCTGGAATTTAGTGCTGATAGGCACAAACCTCCTCTGCTCACAGCTTCTCTGTTCCAAGTAACCCTCCTGGCTACCTCCATTACCTGGAGGCCCCTGGCGTGCCTTTTACAAGGCTGCCAACAATTGCCCTGATTCCTGAGCCAGCAGAAACCCTGTAAATCTTTCCTAACAGGGTTAAGACAAGAATATGTGTTGGTATGGCAACGTGTGTTGCAGCTCTGAAAAGTCTTTTTCAATGATTTACAGTCAGACTACAGATTTGCCTTCCACACCTGCCTGCAGGCATGAAGTACATTTTTGATTTTACCCTCTCATGAAGCTTGTCTACTCAGTGCAGAGCATGGATTGGCATATCCACTCTGGATAAATGAAAAGAGAACAGCTAGAAAAGAAAAGGGGCTGATGAGAATCTTCACCTCCACTGCCACAGCAGATAAAATACTAGCAACCATCTGAACAAGAACAGCAGGTAATTTCCCATTTTCCCCCAAAAGGAGAAAGACAAGAAATAAACAATGACTGCTTGAGTCACACTTCTCTTCTACATTAAAGCTGAACATCTCAATGCAAGAATAAGCTTATAGGCACAAGACAACTTTTGCAGATGTTATTAATGTGCTACAAAGAATGAAGATGCTATCTTTCACAGAGAATTCCTGCAGGCCTTATCCAGGGTACCTCTCATTGACATCAACAGGAGCCTGACTGAGAAAAGGCTGCAAACTTTGATCCATAAATAGGATCTTAGCACATTTCACCATGGAAACAATTGTTCAGGTTAATTCTGTTCTCTTCAAGACTGTAGCAGGAACTGCACCAGATACTTCATAGATCAGAGAAATCACATGCCTCAGTATTGCACATGGGACTGAAGAGCTCAGTTTGGCTCAGTCCCAGCCACACTACTCCCCCTGACTGGCACTAAGACTGAGGTGAGCTGTCATTAGCATCTTGATTTCAAAAAGTACACCTGCAAGAAGAGAACATTGATTGTATAGGAATGCTATTCCCTGGAACGTTCTACTACTCCGTTTCAGAAAAAAATATTTCCCAGAAACAAGATAACCGCAGCAGAGTCCTCAGGGAGCATCCCGAACACCCTGATGCCCGCAGGGACGCTGTCCGGGTCTCTGAAACCTATACGCGCGCGTACCGATCTCCTGCCGCAGCCAAAGCATCCCCGCGTGTGCGCGCACCGCCCGGGGCTCCCCGGCCCCCCGGTGCCTGCGTGGCCCGGCACGAAGGAGTTAACGTGCCCGGGACCCCCGCCCGCCGAGCAGGCTCCTGACGTCAGCCCCG
>WEIU01007033.1:354574-370489 GCA_013389925.1 Aegithalos caudatus
GGGAGCGGCGCGGAGCCGATCCGCGGGAAAGCGGTGCGCCCGCGGAGAGCGAGATCGCCTCGGTGCTCTTTCCGCACCATCTGATGCAAAACCCTTACGTGATGCTTTGTCTCGCCGAAATCAGCATCGAAGCTCCCGATAAGGAGCGGGCATAAATCAGTCACATCTTTCGAGCCTTTTGAAGCAGGAATTATTTCTAAGAATTACTCTGAACATGAAAGGATTGCTCAACTAAATCGGGCTATGTGCACAGCAATCTCTCGGGAGGAAGACATGTTTCAAGAAGGGCTGGCTCCCAGGCAAACGCCGCTCGCATTGCTTTGATAGAATAAAAATCACGTTCATAAGGGAATGCTTAGAAAAACAGAAATGTTCTCAAATAGGTAATCACCGATATATTTTTGCTGACCCCTGAAGTATGTGTTTCCTCTATCAGAGCTAAAAATGTCTGTTTGGAAAACAGAATGAGGTTCTCGGCACATCTTCTAGGGCAAAACCTGCTATGGCTGCTCAGCTGGTAGCAGGTGGAGTTGCAGAGACACTGGCTGCTTGGTGTGTCACTTGGAGGCACTTAGCCTCCCTGGAAAGTCACTTAGGTGCTTCTGGAAGATCATGAATAGACACAGTTTAAGCTTAAAGAAACCGTTGTGATGTGGATTTGTTTAATGGCACAGCAGAAAGAGGAAGGTGAAAATGTTTTGTGGGTTGAGTAAAGTGTTTCATGTGACCCTACTCAAAGGGAAGAGAGCCTGAGGCACTTTGAGGTACCTAACTTAGGTGGGAAACAGACTGTGAAATTAACGTGAAGAACTTGGTGGTAAAATGCGGTGGAAGTTAACTATACTTAAACACTCAAAAGCTTAAAATACATATAATACTTAATAGCTAAAAATACAAAAATATAAACATAGGGTTAAATATAAACCAAAATATATTTTCTCTCAGATGTTCTTGAAGGGCTTTGGAGGGTCTCTAGAAGGTGGAAGGGGGTTGGGTTCAGAAGGAATTTTAGGTAGCAGTGGGGTGTTTCTCTTCTGTAAGCACCTGGATATGGTCAGCAGCTGACACTAAGCTGCACCAACTGGAAAGCTTAAGAGAGACTGGTTATATGGAAGCATCAAGCTCATCCTATCAATGGGATTAGGCCTGCTCAAGAAAAGCCCTTTGATGGAGGGCACTTGCTGTGCTGTACATCTTATATTAACTTTGCATAGGAGGGAGAGGTCAAACTTGGAGAAGCCCCTAAGAAAAGGTAAGGGGCTTCTTTACTCTCTGTGCCCTCTGCTGGGAAGGGAGGTTGCTGAACCTCAGCCTGAGCAGGACCTAATGCTGGAAAAGATGTAGAAGCCCTGAAAGACACAACAGAATTTGTGCTGCTAGGTGGGCTGTGATTTGGCCTGCAGCAAGATGGGATGAAAATGCAGAGCAACAGCACAAAGTATGTGCCTGCTACTCTTAAAGAGTTGGCGAATGTAAAACTGATTGCATACATATACTTTCCCTAGAAGCTCCCTGCAGCCGTTACAAGGAATAAGGTAAAGGATTCTGTGAGCAGTGAAGAACCCACACTGAGCTCTGCTTAGTTCCCACATGAGGCAGGCGAGTTCTCCACTCAGGTCTGGACTGTTAGATCCTCAGCAAGTAATTTCAAGCTTCATTTAAAAACAGGTGGAGATCTTTTCAACACCCAGCTCCTGTGAGGGAGTCAAAGTCCTCAAATAACAGAAAGGTCTCCTAATGAACTTTTAAGAATTCTGTGTTACTCATTTACAAGAGCAGTCAGGAGTCTATGTGAGCCCTTCCCCACCAAGGATAATTTCTAATTATTGAACTGCAGACTTACAGCCCCTCTTGAACTGAAAAGTAAAAGCAACATCAAGAGAAAAAACTGGCTGCAATACACCTGAACCTAAACATTGATTAGAAAACTTTTTGTTGAGTTATCAGCCCTGTCCCTTTACATAGGAGGAGGATTTGAAACCATTTCCACTTTTCAGTTGAGTACTCAAATCACTTGGAAGAAAGGGTAACAACGATTCATGTGGTACTTGAAAGGAGCATGTAGCTTGTGTTCCCTGTGAACGCCCACTCCGCTTGGCACACATGCGCACTAATTCTAATCAGGCTAACGAGAACGCCTTTCTAAAGCTTTGGAGCACAGCAAATGCCAGCACTTCAGCAGCATCAGGGAAAGGACATGATGACTTAAAATCTTCTGTTGTGATTGGCTTGGACAGAACCAGATTAAGTTGAACTCCATAAAGAGGGATTTATTCGGCGGTCATTTAATTGCAATGAGAAGTTTACAAATGTGAAGGGTGGAGGTGTCACCCAGTGTAGTTGACGGGCATTACCATGTAATAAGGATTTCCTTGGAAAGCAGGAAGTAAGGTTCTAATGCAATCCAACAACAGCCAACTACTTAAAAACCAAAACTTATCTACTTTAGATAAGACTTTCTGAATTTTAAAGCTTTTACTTTCATAAATGGATGGTAAGAAACAGGCCTTCAACCTCTTGCCTTTGAATGCTGCCAACTATTTTTTTTTTCTTTGGCATTCATCCACTTTCAGACACTGCCTTCCCACTCTGAATTGCAACAAAAAAACCTATAGCCCTTTGTTTCCACCTTCAAACAAGAAAAGTAGGGCTTGCTGTCATCCAGCTTTCCAGCAAGACCTATTTAGGAGGTCTAGGCCCAAGGAGAAGTACATTGTTTAGAAAATACATTTCTAAACATGTGCTTGTTTTTTCCCTCTTGAATACTAGACAAAAGCATAGACTTGGAAAAAAAAGATGCTGAGTTAAAAGTTAAATTTTTTTCAACATGGTAGGAAAGGGATGTATTAATTTTATACAAATGAAATATATTTTAAAGAGTGAAATGAGTGAAATAATACATGTAACAACCAATATAATGCAGGCATATTTTATATTGTTGCTTAGAAACAGCAACAGACAAATACAGTTCTGACATTGAGGGGTTTCAACTGTTAAGTTGAAAAAATGTATTATGAATGAGATTAACTTCAGTAAGTAAACGTGTTTAGTGGCAGTGACTTTCAGGCTTAGCTAAAAATATGATTACATAGAATGTAGGCAGGCCAACTGCCCTCGAGAAAAGGTCAAATCTCATGGCTGTCTACAGCTTCCTCACAAGGGAAAAGGTGAGGGGCAGGTACCAATCTCTCCTTTCTGGCCACAAGCGACAGGACCCAAAAGAATGGCAGGAAATTGTGTCAGAGGAGGTTTAGGTTGGATATTACACAAAGATTCTTCAACCAGAGAGTGTTTGAGCACTGGAACAGGTTCCCCAGGGAAGTGGCCACAGCACCAAGCCTGACAGAGCTCAAGAAGTGATTGGACAATGGTGTTTGGCACACGGTGTGACTCTTGGGATGGTCCTGTGCAAGGCCAGGAGTTGGTCTTCATTGGTCCTTGTGAGTCCCTTCCAACTCAGGGCATATCTTATGAACTGATGGATAATTCAAACTGGCAGGTGTTTCCAACAAAGAGTTAAACATAAAATTAACATGCTTCTCTTAAGATAATTAGAGCTGTTCTTCATTTGCACAGGAAAAACAAAAGGAGAATCAGGCTAGAGCTTTGAAAGACAGGGAAATGGAAAGAAAATGAAGCAACAGCTTTTGGAAAATGTGGATGGGTCATTCTGTGAAACCATTAGAGGCAAATAAACATTACAAAGTAAATCTCAACACAATTTAAATTACACGTTTTCAAGTTTCATGATTCATAAAATAAAATAACTTGATGACTTATCCTATGTGTTGTAAGAATGTTTTAGAGGTTATTCTGAAGGACTGGCAATAGTTCTGCTTAGCAGAACCTCTGATTAGCGCACACTCCTGAGAGCAGAATAATTTTAGATTGCCTTGTACACACTTACCTGAAGGACATGGTAATCATCACCGTCAGGCAGCTAGGCCTCTTTTATTCCTAATTATGCTTAAGGCATTTTAGAGTTCTGCAGACTGACTGTATGGGTTATCTGAATTTCGTTTGCACAGCTGAGAAAGACAAAGCTTTCCATGAAAATTCATAGCCCCTCTGGTCTAGTTGGAATTGCTTTTCATGGTAAAAAGGCTACATACCTCTGGGAGATCTTGAAAATTAGTATTCCTGGAATAAGTTTTGGGTTTTGCTAACCAACTTTGTTTTCAGCATATTTAGAGTATATCATTATTATATTCACTTAGAGAAGAAATATTGATGTCTTGAATTTTAATATCAATCTGGAAAACTTTCAGATTTATGTAGTTTCCATTCCTGGCAGCGTGGTCACACTTTGGTGTCAAGAGAGACAGATTTCTCTTGGTGAAGGAAATAGACTGTCTTTACTTATGCTCTCCCATTTCAAAAACTCCTGGGACTAAATCCTGTTCTCATGGAAGTTGAATAAATTTTGCCTTTGACTTCAGTGGCATTACTGCTTCATCCAGTGATCCAGTGCCTAATGTGGGAATGCAAAAGGTTAAGGTGTTGTCAATCTGCATGAATTGATGCATTTATTCCCCAGCTAAATTGTGTTGCTGTAGCAAAGCTTTCATCTGCTGGTTGTGTAACTTCCAGGGATTAAAATTGGAGATATTTTAGACTCTGTCCCTTGTGCAGTTAAATTTTCTTCCTTATGTTGTCTTCTAGACTGTGTGTTGTGAATGTATATGGATACTGCTGCTTTCTCTACATTTTCCAGAACTCAGCCAGGCCTTAATCAGTTTGGAAACACTTCTTCCAGTAGTAGAAGACCACTTATTTTCCTTGTTCCCCAAAGGAGTTGGAATCCTCACCAGCAGAAAGCACAAAGATCTGTTACCACTGTAGAACTCCAGGCTGCAGAACCCAGGTCATGAGACCCCACTGAAATAAGTGCATACAGAGAATGGCCACTGTGTCTCAGTAACAGATGCTTTACTTCCTTTTATTTCTATCATACCCTGGGAGAGCTGGGCTTGAAACATCATTTGATACTCAGTAGCACTTCTTAGTCACATCTGGAATGCTTTTCAGCTGTTCAGCCATGCATGACCCACAATATTTAAATTACAATGACCTGCAAGTCATGTATAGGTGTGACTGCAAAAAAACAAAAACAAAAACAAAAACAAAAAATCAGCAGAGTGCATTGATTAGAATAAGAGAATAGGCTGTAGGAATAAATCTTTCTTCCTAAGAACAGGATGTTTGGATCTAATGTAAGAATCTAATGGGGTTTTTAAACTGTAATGCTGTGCCTTGGAGGAACAGTGTAGTCATATTCCTCTCTAGTCTGGCTTTCTGTTATTCTTAAATTAACTGGGGGCTGCACCCAGCAAAGTTCACCAGTGGCAGAAGATGCAAATATCCCTTTGCTACTGTCAAAGTAGCATAATATTTTCCATATATGTATTTTTCTCTCAAAAGAGTCAACCACTTGTGAGGGGAGAAGAAGGAGAAATACACTGAACTCTCTGCTCATTGAGCTAACCTAGTCATGTGGCTGACTCTCAGAGAACAGATGTCAGATGTGTTTATAAAGGTTCATTACAGACAAATATCCCCAAAATATTAGGGGGCTGAGACCTGAGGAGGCTGCGATGCATTCAGAGCAGCTGTATAACTCATTGGCCAAGTCATCAATGTTACATCCTCCCTGTCACTTCAGTGCTTATGGAAGAACTGTACAGCCTAAGCAATACCAGCTTTTAGGAGATGATCATAAAAGGGGAATGAAAAGGGAGGTGTCACACCTGTGCCAAGGCTGTCTTTGGAAAACAAATGCAAATGCCACAAGCTAAATGTCCTGGTTTGGGCTATGTGCTAGGGTAAGTGTGGAGTTTGAGTAATTCTCAGTGAAAGAGAACTACTTTCCCTGCTTCCTTTTCAGTCCATCAACATCCTCCTGACCTAATACTTCCAGTAGTAAAGGAAGGCCTGAATATGTTAGAAATTAATGGAGATATATTTTTCCAAATTACTATCTCCTCCAAAAATTTATAATCCTACCATCTGTGATCTTCTTTTATAGTTGTAAAAATCTATTACTTTGGAGCCTAATTTATTGTGGAACCTTAACATGCATGGGAGCTGAGCTATTACAAACATGATATCTTGTCTGATGATCCTGTCACTTAAAAGTTCAATTCCTAGGGAGTTCAGAAGTGGCTAAACAGCATGGGAGAAAGCCACTGGAGAAGGGCTGGTTTAAATTTGTTTTGTATGTATGGAAATCAGCATGCTTTAGAGAGTACAATAAATTGTAGCATTGTGTAGGGACTGGCAGCTTTTTCCCTTAGAGATGGGGTTTTTGAAGAAACTCCTAGCTGAAATTTGGTGACACTGACCTGAAAACAGCCACCTTTGTTGAAGTGCTGCTGTTCTTGATTTACCGTTACTGTGCAGCAGGAACATAAAATAAATTTTGAAATCAACAGTACATGTAATATCCTAAATCACATTGTATGTGGTTATTAATTGATTATAACAATTATTAATTGACTGTAATTATAATTGATGTAATTAAACAATAATAATTAAGATAAGGAGTCATCAATTATGTTTGAAGTCACACTGAAAAGAAGTGCATTACTGGTGGTTTTGTGTTTTAAATTTCTGCCTGAGAATTTACTTTAAACACATATTTAATGTAATATATTAAATATATAATATAGAAAAATTGTAAAGTATTTATAGATTACTCCTCCCCAAAAGTATTTCTGTAAAACAGTTTTTGTTTTGTTGGTTTCTCCTTGTGTAATCGCTGCTTCACATATATGTATGAAAAAAAGAAAAAAGAAAAAGAAAAAAGCACTTTCAGGGTTACTGTGCATTCAGCATGACTGAGATTTCTGAAATAAACAGGAATTATATCACTGATATATCAGCTCTGGTTTTGGTCTTACACATACTGAGACTTTCTATTAAGATCTGGTAAAAGATAAGACATTTGAAGAGTTGCATGAAGATAGCTGTTTGTAATTTGGAGTCACAAAACAATTAAGTTAAATTCTAAAACCAATACTGGGAATATAGATAACTTAATTTTCCAGAATGGTAATTATAATAGATTTCAGAGACATCTGGGATTTGAAATTCAACTTTAAGTTGAAATTAAATCAAGTAGTATTAAGTTTAGGAGAAGAAAGACCATTATATCATGTACCTGTATGGAATTTCCACAAAAGTTAGAAAACGGTGAGGTGCAAGTACTTCAGTGAAAATACTAACTCATAGCTTCAGGCCAGATGAAACCTGCATCCAGAAAATCAAGTTCAGGAAGAAAAGCAAAAAGCCTTTGTACAGATGGAAGCCTTAAATTTCTGAAAAGACTGAATGCCTTCTTTTATAAGCCTGAAACATTGAAGAATTAAGTGTAGAACATAAAAATAAATCTAAGAATCTCACTTTTCTGTCAAGCCAGTCCCCTGCTCTATAGGCATCCCATGCTTAGTACACTCTCTTCAGAGAGTTATGGTCTCTCAAAAATGAGAAAATGGCAGAATTTGGCTGATGCCATTTCTTAATACTGAGCTATTCTGGAAGGTGTTCAATCACAGTAATGACCTCAATATTCACCCCTGTCAGAATAAGATAAACCTATCTTCTTTCCATTCTCTCCTCCTGTCCATTGTGAATCTCACAGCAAAGTACAACAGGACACCAGCCAGGGTTGTTGAAAGCTGCAGTCACTCTTAGTAGTAGGCTAAGGAACACCTTGTCTCCTCCAACCCACTACAGCCCTCTTTCTTGTCTCATCCATCTGTTGTGCCTTGTCATTTAGACCATGAATTCCTTGGCACAAGGATCCACATTTATGATAAATTTAATAAAATCTTCCAAAATGCCATAGCCTTGTCATGGGAACTAAACATAGTTATTAATTAGACCACCCTTCTCTCAAGGATTTGGCTGATACTTTTTTTTTTTTTATGCTGGGAAACCAATGGCATTCATTTTCTGTCTCTTTGAGGCAATCCTGTTTATTTACTTGATTGCTTACAAAGATTCCCAATTCCCAGAAAACAAGAGAAACATCAGGAGGCAGCTTCCATACTCAGGAACCCCTTGCTTGCTGTGGAAGGGTTGCAGAACAGTCTAAGAATCTGAGAAGTTCCTGGCCATCCAAGTCTAAAAATTACTTACAAAATATAAAATATCCAAACAATGTCTCAGGCATCCCAATACCTTTTCTTTGGACAGCTGGGCTAGTCATACCATCTTCAGTCTGCATCTGGCAATCATGTCTTGACTTTCTCTGAAAGCTACATCCATGCTGCTTCTCTCTTGTGTGCCCATCTTTCATACAGGCAACACCATCACGGGATCTGGGTAAGAGAGAACACTCAGACAACGCAATTTATCAAAGCAAAAGGCACATAACTGCAACCTACAGAACAGGTTCAGACATCTGAGTATGTGACATTCCGTGGCTGAATTCTCACAGAACCCATGAATTTTAAGATGTTATTTTCCTGAAGATAAATAGGGACTTTTTGCTTATTTAAGAGCTGATGATTATGAGAGTAAAATATAAAACTAGCAGTGTACAATTTTAGAGAATTTATAGAAGCCAGATTCCCAGGTTCTATCCACTCTGAGAAGACTTCCCTACTAAGCCTTGACCTCCCAGTGTCCCATTTGCAAGAGTGCTGCTGTCACAGCAGACCTGTATTCCTGCATTAGAGAATGCAATGTGGTAGAGTTGTGGGTGTAGGGTGGGGTATGGGGCATGTACTGGTACTGGGGACGTCAAGGTTATAAACAACTGAGCCAGTGGTCAGACAAAGAAATGCAGAACTGCAGCTGGCAAAACTGAAGGGTAACAGATCAAAACCAAGAATCCAATATATGTGAACCATGCCACATACAGGAAATTGGGATGTAATGTGAAAAGACACACCAAGAGACAGGAAGGCATTAGGAACATAAAAATGATCAAAGTAGTTTCTAAAGTGAGGAAGAATCCCCTTCAACATTATACTGCTCCTGAGAAAAGATTTGGGATGTGCTACACTACAGCTCATTTTATACTAAATAACTACTTATTATTGCTAGATATAAATACAAAAATCACGCAGAGATGTACCATAGAAAGATATGAAAGTAAAACAAATTAGCCATAGTCTGATTTCTAAGGTTTAAGGACGAAGCCTGTTGGATGAGCCTCAGTCTTGTGTCCTGGTAAACTCAGTACAAAACCTGTAGCTTGTTAGTAGGAGCCATGATACTGTATTTAGTGGGCTATAGCTCTACTGGTTCCTTGTTTTCATACGTTCAAAGTAATGGAAAAGTAATCTTAGGCAAGTTTTAACAGAAACATCTCCATGTACCTGGGGGTCCCCCAGCAATTTTGGGCCCAGAGGTTAAGCACTAACCAACTTCTGAGTTTTGGGCAGGACCAGCATGGCTTTCATGCATAGGCTGTATCATATGACCTGGAGCAAATTGTGATTGCACTGTGCATCCTTGACAATCTTAATCCTCAAAAGTAAACCAGAATTACCCCAAAAATGATCCCCAGAGCACGTCCCACAGAAGACAGATGAACAGCCTGGAGAACTGTTAATCCCCTACCTCTGAACCATCTCATCCATCTCTTCTTTGAGTCCTGTGTGATTTATCTTTGTGATAGCTGTGTGTGGCTCTTGGCCAGGAGAAAGATTTGCTACATGCCCCATCAGTTCAGAGAAGTTGTTGTGCTGCTGAATGCTGCTTTGGTTTGTCCTACACTGTGTAACACAGGAAGTTTTCTCCTAACAACATCTCTGGGTATTTGCATCCCTGTTAAACTCTTGTGAACAGAGAACACCTTTTCTGATCCTTGGACTACTCCTCACTCAATACAGCAAAAGCATTTGAAGTAATAATAATGTTAATTATTATTAATAGAAAAGTTCTGTTGTTTAATGAAGGCTTACAGTCTAAGAAAATAGCAAGGAGAGAAGAGACAAAAGATCTCTTTTTAAAAAAATAAATAGACCACAAATCAAACTTTTTCAGTAGCTGTGCTGATTAACCTTCTGACTCTAAGATTCTAAGCTGAACAGGGTTTGACCATTTGGGTCAAACTTTAAATTTACAGGTCTAAATTAAAACCTAAACAGGCATCTTTCTCCATTATCCATCCAAGGAAGTAAGAGTATAAGGACTTATTAGTCAGGATTAGTCAAGAGTTGACGTTGGGGATTTTATTATTCTAATTAGGCACAGGAAAATTCCTATTCCATTTTGTAATTAAAACAATACACATTCTACCACCTAATTATATTTGACATTTTCAAGGTGTTGGGCGCCGAAGTCTATAATTACAGAAATGCTGCTGCCTTAAGCAGAGCACTCCATAAATATTCATGTATTAAATACCCAGTTATACTGTTTAGAAGACTAGAGAAACATTTGCCTTTTCCTTTTTAGAAATGTTAGACTTTTAGAAGACATATTTTATATTTGTATTTTTAAAAAGATGGGAAGAAAAATGTCCTTTGGGATCTGACATACTGTATATAGCAAATTGACTACAGACCTATTAATTGGTATTGTAAGCAGTTATGTCAGAGATTCATAATCCTTTAGAATTACATCTTTTCTTTGGCAGAATGGATAACTACATCAGAATAACTAAATCAGAAATAACATGGTAGTCCTCTACTGAAGTCATAAGACAGTAAAATGCAATACCTAAAATTCCTTGATTTTTTCATTAATAGTAGAATTACAGCTTACATACAGTGGTTTAAAAAAAAGTTATTCACTGCCTTTATTTTAGTGTTCCACAATAAAATACCACTTCAAATATTGCCTATTTTTTATAGTTGAATACTGCCATTCAAAACAATTGCTTGCCTAAAAATTTTATGATCCAAGTAAGAGTTTGCCTTGTGGTTAATGCGTAAGATGTTGTTCAAGGAGAGATTTTCCCTTCCTGATATTGGAAAAATGGAAAAATACTGAAGATGAAACTCTGAATGCAAGGTGTTCCATGAGTGGGCCTGCTCTGTGTTTCTGTTCTGGGAAATTAACTTTGGGTTAATCTTGATAAAAGGGCATAATTTCTCAATAGAAGGGACAATAGGCTTGTTCTGTCCCTTTAACCCACTGGAATAAGTTTGTGTCCTATTGTAAGGTGCTTTACCCAATGGGACATGGACCCAGACATTAAGTATGACTTTCAAATAGTTTATAATAAAAGATGTTACAAATGTTTCAAGAGTTAAATGTAGTGCAGAAGGGAAGCTGAGAGCTCAAATGCTGTGCAGAATTTCAGTGTCCTAGCAAGAGCAGCACAGAGTCAGTGCAAGCTCCCTGCACACCAGGACAGGGTACACTGCAGCAGCCTTTGGGTCCTGAGGCCCCTTACCCCAGTCAGCAGGGTCTCTGTGCAGGCAGCTGTTGAGAGAAGGGCACCCAGTTCCACAACAATCTAAGTTATTCCCCCAGTATGAAGAGTTCAGGGAAGTCCTATTTCATCCTGCACATCTATGTAATGGCTGTTGGCTAATCATGCATGCTTGCATTATGGTCAATCAGGCTGCATCCAGCACAAAGTGAAGATTATATATATTATATTTTATATGTGTATATATATATATATGTGTGTGTGTGTGTATGTGTGTGCGTGTGTGTGTGTGTGTGTAAAATGTATTATATAATGCATCCTGCTAAAGAACTGGACTTCTTCCTGTGATGGGCAAGAAGCAACAGTTAATTTAGTGATATTGTATGTAATTATTCCATACATATTTCTGTCAGATTATATAATAGTTATATATTATGTACTCACAAAATATGTATTACATACTGTGTATATTATATACTGTACCTAATATGTATGTATGGTATAGTGAGTGCAAATATGGATGTGTTTGGGTTATACATATATATAGATGTGCCCATATGCACACTGTTTACTGAAGCAAACTTCCTAGATGCCTGGTCTTATTTCTGTAATGCTCACAGCACTTAAGGATGCCAATCCACATTTCCTCCCTTTGTACACAATCACAGCCTCTATACTATGTGACATTACAATGCAATCAACTTGAACACAGATATAACCAGACAAGCAACATTATTCCATTCACCACCCTCTTCAGATTTTGCTTGGAACACTTTGAAGACAAAACTCACTCTTTTCAAATCAGCACATCAAAGATAAGCTGTTATTTTTAAACAAAAGTAATATTAAAAGATGTTTTGATTAAATTTAGCTAGAACTCTCCTTCTTTAATCATCCAGAATTACGTTTTATGCACAAAAAGCGTGAATTTTATAAGCTCAATACTTACAAATCAGAAAATTGCCTCCTAATGCAAGAAACCGTTGTCCCTCTGCCATGCAGAGTAGATTTCATTCATTATTTTCCCAAAATACATATGGGAAAATAATTTTACCCATTTTACCTCTGCCTTTATTTTGCACTGTAGAATGGGATGAATGACATTGATTTTAAATAATCAATTGTTTCCGTAAATGTGAACTGAGCATTGCAAGAATAACATAATTTAAGTATGCTCAAAGTTCTTTTAGGACAATTGCTGTTTCTCCTGGTCTCAGATTCTGTTAGCCATAGGTACCCTCATTGCAGCACAGACAGCAGGAAGGACTCTGCAGCTCAGTGGCAGAGCAGGAAGTTGTCTAATATTGCCTTGTTCATGGAGGACTCTGGAAAACAACAAACAAAAAGTGTTTCTGAGCATTTACTAAGGAGGATGCAGAGAATAATCACATCCTGTTGGTCACCTCTGAATGCCCTAATGCCCATTTTGGGGCCTGGGCTGCTCTCTCTGTTCACTGATAAACCAATAGCTTTAAAATGCCTTTTTGCTGTATCTTCTCTTAAATTACTTCCTTCCACAGAGATTTAGTCGTTGATCCTGTGCTTTAAGGAGTTTGTGGTGAGCATTTGGGCTCCCAGAAAGGCCAACTCTGCTCTTAATAAATTAGTGAAAATAATTGCAAAGGGTTAGATAATTAAATAGCTAGAGGATAAAAGAATTGTGAACCATAGTCATCAAGGTTCTAAACAGACTGAGTCTTGACAAAGTTAATTGCTTTTTAGATAGAATTGCAAAATGGATGTGCATTACCACATATTTAGATTCTATGGAAGGACTGAATACTGGTTTTCATTAACAATTACTTTGAAACTTAATGCAAAATGGCTTTGATGTAAAGACTGTCATACATGACAGAGAGTTGCTAAAGGACCGAAAAGGGTGACTGAATAACAGCAGAGTGCTGAGGCCCCACATGGGACACTGCAGTCCTGATACTTTTCTTTAAAAAAATTAAATCAAAGTTTTTCTATTAATGATTCATAGATGAAAAGGCTAAATTATATGTGCTAAAGATTGGGCTGGGTGTTTTGACTAGCATGGTAGACAGCAGGGTTATTGATATCAACTGAACAGTATCATATCTCTAGAGAATTAATTATTTAGAGATAGTAAAACAGGCATGACAGGGAGCAGTTAGATATAAACAGCAAACATCAAAGAGATTTATTAACAGACTCCGTTGTCTTTGCAAAAGCATTGCTATTCCATTTTCAAACAGTAATTTGTTGCTTTCTTCTCTTCTAGTTGCCCATATTGGCATCTTCTGTTGTTAGCCTTTATTTTCTTGAACTAACTGATGTCTTCAAGCCAGTTCACTCTGGATTTAATTGCTATGACAAGAGTCTGAGTATGCCATACATTGAACCTACACAAGAGTCTGTTCCCTTCTTGATGTTGCTTAGTCTGGTTTTTGCTGGACCATCAATTACGGTAAGTTTGAGTGCTACTGTCACTTAATAAAGATTTTGAATAGAGTTTCAGTTGGCATAAAGAAAATAGCTCCTTTAGTTTCAGTTAGACTGTAGAGTGTCATCCAGGCTAGTTTCCTTAAGATTTTAAATTCATATTTCATTCTTCTGTAACAAAAGGAGATATACTCCTTAGAACATTCCATATAGAACTTCACCCACTCTCACTGTCTTGATGGTGTCTTACTTTAATGTTAAGAAACAGCATCTGCACTTGGATGAGAATAGCTTGAATCATTCTGTTACACTGTACAAATATTTGAACTTGTACAGACAGGGCATCTCCATACTCTCAGATACATCAAAAATGCAAGTTTGTTTCTTTTTTTAAATGAAAGCCTTTCACAGCCCTGAACTTGCCACTTTTGTTAGAACTAGCTTTATTCAGAAAGAAGGTATATCAATCTTGTCAGTGAATTCAATTACATTTTCCCAAATAGCACTGAAACACCTCTAAATTGCAAGTTAGTCATTAAGAGAAGGCTAAAGTGGGCTGGTTTAATCATTCACCCAAAGGGAGTAGATGATTTCAACAGAACAGAAATATCCTGTCAGAATGAGCAGCTGGGTCACTATTATACAGAAAAGAANCTCTCTCCATTTGCCAGGCAAATTTGCCATTTCTCTGGTAAGTGGAGAGAGAAATTCACCTTGAGTGGATAATTTTATGTACTTAAAAAACATGGTCAACCTTTTGAAATCATCTTTTCTCCCTCCTGACTGCAATGACTACACATCTGTTAGGCACTTCTCGAAGCCCATCTGCAAATATAACTCTGCTTCCAGCTCCTCTTAATTCCCTTAATTTCAACCAGTTAATTCATTTTAAAATGCTATCCAATTTATAGTTCCAAAATCTGTAAGATGTGATGATTGTTGAAAAATTATAGTGCTGTTCTTTCTTTGCTTTCCAGAATTTTTTTTTTTTTAACTGAACAGTTCTTACTGCATTTGAGTTTTGTTGCTTTAGAAACCACTTTTGAAGGATTTTGCACAACCAGCAGGCTAAAAACTATATATTTAGGAACTGGGAGCTAAGACTCTTGGTGAGCGTGATGCAAATGATTGTTGCAAACACCAAATACTGTGATAAAAGCAAAATGTTAGTATTGGGGTTTGCCTGGGTTTCTTAAGTGTTTCTGCTGACAAAAAAAAACTGGACTTTTCTGAAACAGCTATAGAAGGAATCTATTTAGCCTCTATTGGGCTGCAGTTGGTGTTAAGATCTGGCTTTTATTTCAGAGAGTTTATATTAAGCCTAGATAATAACAAACACCTTAAATCAGGATAAGAGATGCTGCTTTCATTATATAGTATTTGTTAAGGGCTTTGATTATAACTCAATTCTTTCAGCATTGCATGAAATTTTGCAATAGAAAATGTTATTCTTGCTTGAATCATTTTACCAGTAGTACAGAAAATTAATCAGAAGCATGTCATGTGAGGAACTCAAACCCATACTTGAGCATGCCCATAAAAAAGAAAGTTTGATAAAGAAAGTAAATCCCAAAGCTTCAAAGTACAACTGGCTAAAAGCTGCAAGCCTTAGGAAGATGTAGTTCATACGTATTTGTATGAACATGAATGTGATGCCTGAGTTAATTTGAGGTTGGGCAGTGACAGTGCAAGACACACAACCTCCTTCAGTGAAAGCACCAAAGGCATTGACTCATTATTCAATACCACTTTGGAAGTAAGGATCTAGGGGACATTTTTGTCCAATCCTTCCCTTTTTCTTTGGAAAAATAGGCCAGTGAAGCTCATTGTAAAAGGATTATAGTTGTGCCATTGTCCTATTGTAGAGTTTAGCATTTTGTACATTAGTTTTCATAAACATTTCAATTGATAATAAAATTTATAAAACCTTTATAAATCACTTTACAAAACCTGCAAAAGATAGAAAAGAAAGCATGAGCTATGTGAGGAATTGAGGATCTCCAGTAATGTTGCAGATACTGGCCTCTGTCCACACTTCAGGGGCTTACTGAGTATGAGTAAGTATGCAGTATGAGGCAGAAGGTCATCAACATTCAATAAAATACAGGTGTGGTTAAGCCATATTTTAAATATTACCAAAGAGTATATATATAAAGAAAAAGAAAAAAAAAAAAAAA
>WEIU01007033.1:370513-510284 GCA_013389925.1 Aegithalos caudatus
AAAAAAAAAGTGTGCATGGGGAAGAAGATAAGCGAATTCCACTGTCAATCCCTCTTTTAAACTTTATATAAATATTAGAATAGGATTTTTTCCTATGTTATTTTTGTTGGTATAATAATTTTCCCAAGACTGGAGAACACAAATAAATCTATTCACTTTAGAGTAAAAAAAAAATCTAACATTTTATGACTTATTTTCCCAAGCCATCATTACAAAGGGATCTGTTTGGCTTTGGGGTTTTGTATTTTGGTTTTTCTCCATGGGTTTTTTTTCTCATTATTAGTTAAGTAGCAAATGCATTTAAACAGGTCTGTTCTGTAGCCCTGAAGGGTTACAGAAAATAACTGCCTTTATTTTTGACATATGTCTTATAGCTTGTGGCATAGATGAAATTTTGTGCATGTATTCAAAAACTGCAGGAGACTTCTGTGTGGAACACCTGGACTTGAAGAAATTATCAAGATAGATATTTTATGTCTGGAACATAGATAACCAGAATTACAGCATGATTCCAATTTGCTTGAAAGAGCTCAGAATCTGATCCCCTGGTAGATTTTCTCTCTAGATACTCATTCAGAAATGTTAGGACCAGTTACTCAACTGTATCTGTGAAGGTTGAAACTCTTATCAGCCACTGACTAAAAAGCTGCTTAGAGGTACCAATGTCCTTTCCAACAGAGATCACTGGGACATCAGATCACATTGATTTGGGAAATCAATTCTCAAGGAGAGAAATTTACTGCTGGCAGTTTCACTCCTACTGCCTGCTCTACTCTGGGAGTTTTTTTCTGTGGAAATGCCAGCCTCTGAATTTTCCTTGACATAGGCTTTGTTGTTTCTTGCTCTACCACACAAGCTAATCCATCTGTCTGGTGTTTTCCCTGTACCAGACATTCCCTAGAATTTGGCTAAAAACTATTAGAGCCTTTCTGAGTTTTAAGTTTGGAATACTACTGATTTCTCTGGGAAGCTTCAGCAATAAATTAATCAAATATAGACAGATAATAGTGGCCACAGTTCTCAGCTAATTAGAATTCCTTAAATAACCCTTACCACTGGCTTTCCCATGCTGAAAGAGAACCTTCACTGCTTCAATCTTCCTTCGCAAGAAATTTCAATTTATTAAAACTTTAGCTAATAAAGAGTTAGACTAAGCTTTTCCACTTTACCTCCCTTTTCCTAGGGTGGAGGTTTTAGTACAGACAAACACCACTGGTAATTGCAGATTCAGCATAATTCAGATGCTGTGGCATCTCATTGCATAACTAGCTTTGTGCATTGCATGATTAGTTTTCAATGCAGCTGTGGATAGGCAAAGTGAATCTTCTTTTGCTGGTGAGAACTGCCTCATTAATTGCAATATTTCAATCCAACCCTTACTCTGAACTCTGTACAAACCCTGTACAGAATTCCAAATAGTTGCACTATTGAACAAGGAAGACAATAAAATCTGAGACTACAAACGTATAAATGTGTCTGGATTTTCCAGAAAGTGACACCATTTTTTATTTATATTCTTCCTTTTATAAACTCTTGTCTAGGGTTTTGGTCACAATCTGTTTTGCTTGGTTGCAAGGGACCATAAGAACAGAACTTTTTCTGCTGCTGTGGATCTGGTTAAAACCCAAGCCAAATTAAACAAATACAGAAGAACAGGCTGTCACATAATTAGAAGCTGCTCGGGATTGCTAGGCCTGTGGCCAAGACTGAATGCTGAAATCACTTCAGGAGCACTAAGATATTGCAGTGGCTCTGGATTATTTTAGAGGCAATATTTTCTAATTAGAGATTTTTTTGTTGTAGAAGCATCAAGTTTCAGCTGTAGATCAAGGCCTGGGTACCACTGAGCACTGTATACTGTATGCCATTTGCATTTCATTTCAGGGCCATCTTCTTGCCCGCCCTCATTCAGGCTAAATTGCATTACTTTATGTTTACATATTGATATAAATCTGTTAAAGTTGAGTGCATGTCACTGGATGACATTGGTTGTGTTACAGTTATATTACAGCCCTTAAAATTCAATCAGGATCTTCTGAGTAAGTGCTACATTCAATTTAATGGCTCCTTTGTCATTGCAGATAATGATAGGAGAAGGAATTCTCTACTGTTGCCTGTCCAAAAGAAGAAATGGGATTGGAACAGAGGCCAATATTAATGCTGGAGGATGCAACTTCAATTCTTTTCTTAGAAGAGCTGTCAGATTTGTTGGTGGGTTTCAGTTGTTACTCACAAAAAACAGCTTTCAACATACATTCAGTTTTCACCGTGCAGGTTTGCTTTTCTGAAACAGCCTTTCAGAACAGTGCAGAGCTGTCACTAGCATAGATCTGCTAGAAAACGTGAGAAGAAACTCAGCCTGCAGCAGAGCAGCCCCATACTCAGTAATGCAACATCTACACTCTCCATTTTCCCTTTCCTCTCATGTACTATTGTCAGTATTTCTAAAAGAGTAATTTGTTTTTCCTTCCCTTCCCACCTCGAGCTGGCTGCTTTTTAATGATTTCAATGTATAGCTGCCTGTCTTCAGTGCATCATAAGGACTCAACCCACCTGTCACAGTATTCAGCATGACAGTGAAAACTTGTCAGAAACTCTCAGTAGGTTTGACATTCTTTTTCTGGAATGTGTTTATCTGCCTCTCAGAAAGGGCTAGAATCTGGCAACTTAAATGATAGAGGAACACATTGAATTCTTTCATTTTACTTTGTTTAAATAGTCATTTATGAAAAACTCTACTTTGAAAGGCAACTGGAACTTGATCCCACTCTTATAGTTAATTTCTTCTCCCAATGAGTGGCTAAAGAAAAGATTTAATCTGTTTCAGAAATCTTTCATTAGACAAGGCAGCCTAGGCAAGGACAACCAGCAGGACAGCAGACTGAAAACCTGGTAGGACCAGCATTCCCCAGGTTTTGCTAGTCTGGCAAACAGGGAGGTAGTCACATGCAAGGTTATGCAATCTGTGACCAGTAAAGCTTCATAAGAGCAGCAGAGAGGAAGAAAGCAGAGGGTTTGTAGATTACACCATGAGCAAGGAGGACTGTAAACATCCCCCAAGTCCACTTCTCCTGTTTGGTATTCCATCACAAAAAAAAAAACAAGCTCGAAGACACATGAATTTCATCCCCAATTCCCACTCTGAATTTGAAGTTTTTTTCGTATTTTAATGGCTTTAACATGCTTTCAATTTTAGGATGAAAAATAAATTTATTAATAAAAGTAGGGAATTATATGTAAGTCTTAGAAGAAGAGCATTTGAAAATGTTCAGTAAAGCAATTGCATTACTTCAATTGCCATGTGAATTTGGCATTATTAATCAGTCTGAAGCATTGATCCCTTCTGAAATAGACTTAAATATCTGGATTAGTGACAAGGACACAATACTCAAGAAACATCAGAGGTGTGAAGGTAGCCAGAGTTATCACCAGCTGGTGATTGTGTGGTGGCAAAAAGGGAACAGGTCTTCAGAGCAATGATCTAATGGGCAGTTAGTTGTCCATACTACTAAAAGCCTGTCTGCCAGTGGGAAACTCCAAGGACTGGATAAGCTCTCCTCAAAGTTGGCTACTCTTTAGTCAATTCAGAAAGCTTCTTTCCAAATTGAAGCAGCTCCAGTGTAGCAATCTTTTATGAGGACATCAAGCAGTTAAAACAAAATTTTAAGTATCAGCAGGAAGAAAACAAGCATAAACTGTCTTAATTTTAATATTAAAGAATTCAGCTTTGCAGTAAGCTTTTGTTCTGCATTTAAATTCTCTTATTCTGCATTTAAATTCTCTTAAGTCCAATAACAAAAGCCATCAGAGCTCTGTTGAACGTAGTTTGCACAATTAACCTAATCATTGCATATAATAAAATTAACAGGCTCTGTTGATTTCTTTCCTAGGTGTTCATGTGTTTGGTCTTTGTGCAACTGCTCTTGTTACTGATATTATACAGCTATCAACAGGATATCAGGCACCATATTTCCTGACTGTTTGCAAGCCTAACTATACATCCCTAAATGTATCTTGCTCAGAGAATTCATATGTTGTGGAAGATATTTGCTCAGGAGCTGATCTCAATATTATCAACGCTGGAAGGTTGGTTTTCTTCTTCATTGTTCCTTCATTCTTCATTTTAAGTATTCCTTTTATTTTTTTATTTTCTGTTCCAATTTCAAGATTTTTTTTCCCTGGTTAAAGTCTGAATGAGTTAAAGGTGAAGCATAAATGTCTTTTTAATGATGTTCAATTTTCTCCATAAAGATATTAATCTAGCAGTGGGCTTTGGAAGGTTTTGTCAGGTTCCAAAGCACAGTTGTGAGCAGCTGTTCTGCCCCCTCAAAGGAGGCAGCTTCGTATACAATTGTCACTATGTAGAGCTTCTACTGCTTTTCCAAGTGGGCTGTGGGTTCCCTCTAACAGGCAGGGAAGAAGTCAAGTGCTTGGTCTGAGACCTCTGTATAACATACATTACAGTATTACAGTTCAGGTGTTTGGGAGTTGTTGGACAAGTTTATTTTCTGTTTTTCTATTTTTTTTTTATAATAACAGCATTGAAAAAAAATCTCCTTTTTAGAGGAAATACCACAAGCTGTGTGTTCCCAAACCTGTCTTTTCTTGCATGGTATTTCTAACTGGTTTTTTATCTCTTTCCCCATAACCATTTGCTGTTAGTGGGATATTGCCAGTGAAGCCTGATGCATGCAAGCAGTGTCTTGTAACTGCATGGTGTTCCAGGAAATCAGGACATGATTACATAGGAGCAGGCAGAAAATTTTTCACAAATGCATATCATTAATTTCATTTTCTCAAATATGATGTCTGCTGCTTTGAATTGACTGCCTGTAACCATTCCAAAACCACCAATCACTCCTAAGTTTAAATACCATCACTTCTAAAAAAAACAGTGAAATTAGCTGTAACATATTAAGACTAAGCAATCAGGTTCTGGGTGTTTCTGTTCCCCTATATATAGGGAAATATCAACACCATATATTGATATCTCAAAGTTATTCCCATCACAGAGGATACATTTGGCAATCTATAACATTCTGGCACCACCCACAATTTCTCCTTAATGCAATTTTATTGCATTTTTCCTTTATTATGTCTCAACTTTACCACAGCAAACAGTACTTCAGTAGCACTTGCTACTTCCTTCAGTCACCTATCTAGAAACTATATACTATAACTTCTACAGTACAGGAAGTTAATTTAACTTCAGTAATTTCAGTTTGGAAGGAACTTGTTCTGAGTTTGCTAATGGCCCTTGGTTTTGATTTGTACTTCCAAGAAACTTTGGCTTCAGAAATTTGCCTCTAGACTCCTGTATGAAATGTATAGAAAGAAGCACATAATTATCCAACTGATTACATCAAATCATTTTTCTGCAATATCCCCATATATCCAGTGGTTCCTATTGTCCATCTTTTCCTCTGTTATCTTCAAAGAGCCTTTTCAGTCACTTTTGTTCAGCTCTCCAGTGAGGTCTCTGTCTGTCATCTCTGATGTTCTGACTCAGTATGACTCTCTCTATCAGTAGGACTCTCTCACTGCTGTTCCCCCCTACACATCCTCATTCATGAGCATTTAGTTATACACGGTCATCGGAGTTCAGGAATTGTTTTCTTTGAGACCTTTGTTCACCTTTTCAATACAGAGCCATACAAAAAGGTGATGTATTTTTAGCTGGAGTTATTTTCATTTTAGATTAAAAGATAACAAACAGAGGAACAAAAGCAGTGACACCATTACAGAGTAAAGAGAGTGCATTTAGTCTGTGTTTGCCCTGAAAGCATGTGAATAGAAAAGAGAATAAAGAGAAAATTGACTGTGCCATTGTGACACAACTTATATTCTATAAAAATGCCATCAAATTAAGGTTAAGTGTTAGAAAAGTTCATAGACTCAAATATACACATTAGCTCCACAGAGACTCTAAGTAGATTTATTCTTCATTAAAACCTGTACAGGGTAAAGGAGTTGATTAGCTATTATAAACATTTACCTTTTTTTTTTCTTTATTCCCCTGTCCTCAACCCTGAGCTTGTTCCACAGGAGTACTATTTGTGAAAGATTTGTTCAGGGAGGTTAAAAATAAAATAAGATGAAGAAGAATTTAGGTCTGTCTTTAGAAATGCAAAAGGAACCATGCAGATTTCATCTTGGCCAGAGCTGTGAACCTGCTGGAGCCATAGGCTCAAATTCAGGTCAGCAGTGTGGCATTCACACTGAACTACATGCACATTTTTAACTGCCAATTAATTATGTAGAACAGGCAAGGCAAAATGCGTAGGAAAGGAATTTAGAAAGCAGACTCTGCTGCTTTGCAGAACAAATGTCTGTCTAAAGTTAAAGGACTGTATTTCAGTCTTTGCTATTTTAAACTAGCTCACTCAGGTGTTGCTAGGAAATTGGCTGTACGTGGAGCCCAGTTAGGGTGGCAAGACCCATCTGTGAAGCCAAATCATAGTTTAAGTATTTATCCCAAGCTGAGCTTTCTCAGTTGCAAGTTGCTGCTGTGACTGTGAGCTAGACGTACTCTTTTTCACCAAGACATGCAGCATGTTACATTACATATCTATAGCATTGTAAGCAGAGCAATCCTCAGTGTATCTGATTCATTCTCACAGCTCACAGGTCATAGACTTTTCTTAGGGCTTCTGTGATCTAGATGTCCACTGTAGAACAGGTATTACTGAACTCAAACCCAGCTTTTTTTCTCTCTACTGTGTAAAAACCTCTTTCGCATTCACATCACTTTTCTTTAGTTGTTTTTAGAGAATTGAAATGGGTCTCAAAGAATGATAATACTAAAATGTTAGAGAGCCTTATGTGACGGTTCTGTGTTGCTCCTGCTTGCACAAGCCCTCCTTTTCTGGTCAGAGAAGTAGAAGCTAAGCTGTCACTTAAATTTCCTATCTGAAACTTGTAACTCGAGACCCAGTCCACATGATTCAAGTCTCCAAGTTTTGAATGGGAGCAGAAGGCCCCCAGCCATTTCAAGAGCAGATCTGATATGCCCTACTGTCTCTGAGATTGGACATGTTTTCATTTTTTCTCTTTCTCTGGCCATCAAGAAGGGCCCAGTAATTCTTAAAATACCCTCCCCATGCTGTTGTGCTCCATTAACTTCTGTCATGATGTAAAGTGCTGAAT
The DNA here is from genome assembly GCA_013389925.1 of Aegithalos caudatus. Lineage (NCBI taxonomy): Eukaryota > Metazoa > Chordata > Aves > Passeriformes > Aegithalidae > Aegithalos > Aegithalos caudatus. Next base: position 377,660 of record WEIU01007033.1, read on the forward strand.
TTTTTTAAAATAAACCTATAGACATAACAAATAAAGATGTAGTTTGCCTGTCTCTGAGAAAAATGTCACCTGATGACAAATGTTACTGATAGATCACATACTGCTTAGGAAGTGTAAGAGAGCTGTACCACCCAGTGTTTTTTTTCAATGAGCACTAGCACTGTGCATTTGAACTGAAAAGTATAATTTTAGTGTCCTTCCTTGGCAGAAAGTCATTCCCTTCTCAACATGCCACCCTGGCAGCCTTTGCAGCAGTGTACATTTCGGTGAGTAACCAACTCTGTTCAGTTTCATTTACACAAGACAAAAGTCAGAAAGTAATGTTCTGCATATTGTAAAATCACGTATTGCCTGGACATCTTGGATGGATGGATGGATGTTTTTATCCTACCAATTTGAAAGCAAAATATAACTACTAATAAAGCTACTTTTATTGTAGCTGTTAAAGAATAATTAAAAGATACAACTGCTTCATATCCTTTGTTAAGAAGCAAACAAACGTGTTATGTTAAAGATATTTGATGGCTCATATTATCCTCATATAAAATGCAGTGTTTATCTGTCATGCACAGTGGTATTTTAACTTACCAGTCAAATTAACTGTTACGTATGCTGCCTTTTCTTTGTTGCTGTCTTCACTTGATTTGCTGCTTTTAAACTTGAGGCATTAAGGGCCATACGTTCATGTGATGTAGTTTGATTTCACCTCCAGAGATTTGCAGCATGGATGAAATGGCACAATCACTCCCAGAGGCCTTCAAGGTGTTACTGCAAAGCAAGTGAATAAAACTCATCAGTTGCTAGCAGAGAATTGTGGGCTATGCTGCAGCGATCACAGTGATTTTGCTCTTCTCAGCAGTAACATTTCTTCAGTATGGCCCACAATGTTTGTACTATAGACAACTTACTTGAAATTTAAAAGTAAATCCATCACTCACGCTGTAAAAATCAGAGGAAAACAACAGCAGTGATCAGTTAATGACATTAGATAATAGTATTGTGCATGTAATGGGAGCTTGCCAGTGTTTATTTTGCCCAGAGAATGGCCAGAATTTAGAATTACATCGATGAACCACTTCCACTTAATTTTTGTGACCTCCCTGATGTTATGGCCCTCAGTTGAGGAATGGCTCTCTAAAGCATCTGGTGGTAGCTTTTGTTGGAACAGGTTATTGCATTCATCTGGCATGACATCTGGCTTCTGTACTTCACAAGCGGTGGCTCCTTAGTCACATTTATAGAACATTTAGGTGCTGAGTGGGAACAGGATTGAGGCATAAAATACTTTTCCTAATTTATATCAATAAACAGCACTGCCTGTGTTTTTGGAATTCCATTCCATTTCAGATCTTTCTGCAGTAAGTGAGCAAATTTTAACAGGGCTGTAAAGTAAAATTAAATGGATTACTTGTAATATTACTGTGCACTACCGATCTATATATAAAACAAACACTGAATGTGAGAAATTAAAATCCTCTTAGGTATATTTAAGTTTCTTCAACTGCTTCTTTATTTCTTTCTTTTTCAAGATGTACTTCAATTCTACATTAACAGACTCCTCAAAACTTCTTAAACCACTCTTGGTCTTCGCCTTTATCATCTGTGGAATTATATGTGGTCTGACTCGTATCACCCAGTATAAGAATCATCCAGTTGATGTTTACTGTGGCTTTCTCATAGGAGGAGGAATTGCTCTCTATTTGGTAAATATAACACTCGTTAAGTTTTAGCAAATAAAACTAACAGGGCTGGCATAAGAGTACTGGTTATTTTTATGAAAACTTTTCATCATGCTTATATGCTATAACGATAAATAAAGTCAATATGTGTTGAAGACGATGAATTAGGGATAATGATTTTAAAAGCAAACAGGAAAAAGCAAACAAATATTTCAATGTGAAGTTCTGTAACAGTGCATAAAATGGAATATAATCATCTGGCATTGTACACAGAAACAGTTCTAACTTTATGTGCTTTATTAAATACTTAAAAATACTCATCTTTTCTAATCCACACTTAAAAGCATAACACAAGAAAAATATTTGATTAATTGGTATTTGTTGCTGACCTGAGTTGGTACTGACAGTGTTCACTTTATGATCTCAAAAAGTTATTGAATTAGTATAAGCAACAGAGCTAAGTGAATTGCTGAATCTGCAAGAAATTAAAGGCAATATTATACAGTTGTGATTCTAAGGAGTTCTTAGAGGAGCCATTCAGGGAGGAAAGGATGGTCAAATCAGGTTATTTTCTTTGTACTGTGTCAAAAGGGATGGAGGACCTTGGAGGGGTTCTGTAAGGAAGAATGTAGGTCAGGCCTGATTGTATCTGTAGGAAGCTCATCCAGCATTTGCTTTTGCTTGCTGCTCTCAGCATGTCTCCAGCAGGAACTTGCTGCCCTGGCTGCCCAGAGAGCAACACAGGTGCCTGGGAGCAATCAGAGCTTCTCCTGGCACCACTGCCTGAGTGTGGGCAGGTGAACAGAAGAGTCTTAACAGCCAGTGGGATGGTTTTACTCTCAAGAAGTCAATGATAAATTTTAATAAAATAAGTTCATTTCCTGACCCCCTTTTTTCTGTGATAATATAACCTGAGGTACCTGCAGATGGTCTGCAAAGGTGACCAGGGAAAAATGGCTTTCACAGTGGCAGAAGAAACAGCAGTCATGGTAATAATGGAAACCCCATGAGCTACTAAACTCAGCTTCTATGATTGTGAGCAGAAAGGCAGTCTGTTGAGAATATTACTTCAAATTATTCTTTCTTGTAGATTTACCTAAATTGAGCTGTTTTCCCCATATTTAAAATACACAAGCAAGTATGCTTTGTTAGGTCTTCATATACTGTTGTGTGACATGATACAGAAAAGAGTATGTTGTCCTGGATACCCAGTGCTCAGTAAATCTGCCCTCAAAACTACACACCAGTGGGAGGATGGGGAGGGAAAATAATGTGAAGGCAAAAACACTTCTGAAAGGAGTGTAAAGATCAAGTAACTCAAGTGATTGAGTCTGATATTTGAGCCTTCCACAGAACTCCTTCAGTGGAGTCTTTTTAAAATGACAGCATTTTACAGCGAGTCTACTGATTAGGAAAAGGTTTTATAACTAAATCTTATTAAAGTTCTGCAGAGCTTGGAAAGCAATTGATTTAAAGTTGATAAACTTTTCTATAATGTAGATATTGTATTACATGGTTATTGTGCAGTAGAAAGGGAAGAATCTGCTAACAGCAGAGAGAAACTCAAGCTGTAACAAGATTCAGTATATCAGGGTAGACAGTAGTATAGTTGTAAAATAGCTTTGCCTAAGAGAGTGCAAACATCTATTTTTCTAACAAAACATTATTTCTATAGCTGCATCTGTTGCTTGGTAAAAAGAAAGTTCATGGAGGCTAAATCCTTACCTCAACTGTTTATTGCCATGAATAATATGCCCTAGTTATCCTAGTCATAACTCATATATACATACCTAGAGGTACCAGATTGAGGACAGAATTTGGACTAAGGCTGTACTGTTGAGGAAAGGCAAGTAAGCATACTAATCAGTTTAGATGGAGTAATTATGTCACTGAATTCTATTTAAAAGCAAAAGAATGTAATTAAAGCACCTTAAAAGATATCCTTTTAAGCTTTCTTAACCAATTGTTGATGCTTCTGTCCAAATATCAGGGCCTGTATGCTGTGGGGAACTTCTTACCAAGTGACGAGAATGCGTTTCACGCAAATTTTCACAGAGAACCTCTAAGGTCATTGACAGACCTCAGTCAAGATGCCAACAGAATCCTGCCAGGTAAAAACGGCGGCAGCAGCGATGGCATTGTCTCTCACCGTACAGAAGGTATCCTGAATAGAAACCACAGAGATTCAGGCTCTCTGACCAACCTCAAGAGAGCAAATGCTGACGTAGAAATAATAACACCACGAAGCCCAATGGGAAAGGAAAACATGGTTACTTTCAGCAACACTTTGCCAAGAGTCAACACACCATCCTTGGAAGATCCAGCAAGAAGGAATGCAACAATTCACGCATCAATGGATTCTGCCCGCTCCAAACAGCTGCTGTCCCAGTGGAAGAACAAGAATGAAAATCGCAAGTTGTCACTGCAGGTAATAGAGACTGAATCTGGCCAGTCACCACCAAGGGCTATCGAAATGAGGTCAAGCTCAGAACCCTCCAGAGTGGGTGTAAATGGAGATCACCATGGCCCCACTAGCCAATACCTGAAAATCCAACCTGGCAGCGTACCAGGTTGTAACAACTCGGGTCTTACTGGCGGGCCAAGGGTCTCTATTCAGTCCCGTCCTGGCTCGTCCCAGCTAGTACACATTCCTGAAGAGACTCAGGAGAATGTGAACACATCACCCAAAACTAGTTCAGCTAGAGCTAAATGGCTGAAAGCTGCTGAGAAGAGTGTTGCATGCAGGAGTAATAGCCAGCCAAGAATCATGCAAGTAATAGCCATGTCTAAGCAGCAAGGAGTGCTTCAGGGCAGTCCAAAGAGTTCAGAGGGAAGCACAGTGACCTGTACAGGAGCCATCAGATACAAAACCTTGACAGACCATGAGCCAAGTAGCATTGTTAGAGTTGAGGCCCATCCAGAAAATAACAGACCTGTAATTCAGATGCCATCAGAAGGTGAAGGAAGTGGGTCATGGAAATGGAAAGGTCCTGAAAAAGTCACTCTTCGTCAAACATATGAGTTAAATGATCTTAACAGAGACTCTGAGAGCTGTGACTCCTTAAAAGACAGTTATGGGTCAGGTGACAGGAAAAGAAGCAACATAGATAACACTGAGCATCACCATCATGGAATCACTACAATAAGAGTCACACCAGTGGAGGGAAGTGAGATTGGCTCAGAGACTCTGTCCATTTCTTCCAGCCGGGACTCAACACTTCGAAGAAAGGGTAACATCATTTTAATCCCTGAGAGAGGGAGCAGTCCAGAGAACACCAGAAACATCTTCTATAAAGGCACATCCCCCACACGAGCGTACAAGGACTGAAAGAAAACATATCAGCTGGTCCATACCACCACAGAGTAAACACATCTTGACACAGGTTCTGCTCTCTTTGTTTTGAGCTGATATTTACCTTTATGTGCCATATTATTGACCAGCAGCCCTGCATTGCTGATGTGCAATGTGCATGAGCCTGTGAACAGCATGTGGTGGGGGGGAAAAGCACAATGCCAGAACTAATGTGAAACATTTTTCATGCAGCTTGTTTCTTCAGATTCAAAACATTTATCTGAGGGTGATGATGTCAATTAAAAGAATGGTCTTGAACACAGACACTGTATTTCCTGAATGTGCCAACTTTTTATTTTATATTTGTGTCCAAAACTGACTGACTTTTTCACAGCAAAGGCTGTATCAGTGGTATATATTCATCTTTGCAGAATTTGCACCAAATCTTTAATACAGGATGGTGCTGATGATAACTTTACATGTTTTGAAAAATTGCATAATTATTAGACTCTGCAAACATGACATATTGATGTGCAGTTACTTTACAAGTAATATTGCTAATACTATGATGATGCTGGCTGCATTCATTTAGCGTAGGAAATATTTACAGCTTTGTTATAGTGGATCTGTCACATTCAAAGATTGCAAAGGTTTTGTGTAGTTCTTTAAGATGTCTACTGCAACAAAAAATGTGTGGGTGACATTCCATTAGAATGGAATGACTATCTATTTTGAATAGTTTTGCTGCTACTGCTCAACTTTTGTTTAAGAACAGGTGCTACTAATGAAGAGGCTGCTTCTTAGTGGGCTAACTTGTAGAATTGTTTTAAATTACGTTTTTAAGGGGTCTTATCAAGTACTACAAATGATTCAGATGTTACATTTTTAAACTTCTTATTCAGTCCTTCCACGACCCTTCCATTTTTCTATTAGTTTTTAAACAAATAATGCAGGACACCAATAACTGCAAGATGTGCAAATGTGAAAGGTGAGCCATGAGTAAATAAAAATAGATGGCAACTTTCCTGACCAGCTTCCAAGGAGACAGGAATTAATATCATAGCTCACACTTAGAAGCAGTCATTCACCTCACTTGCTTAGTATGCCACAAGAACAATCACAAGTTTCACCCCAATCACCATCACGTAGGGGATTTGTGCTTCGCTTTAAAGAATGAAATGCCTTGGTATTGCAGAATCACTGAACAAGTCTTGCATTGTGCCACTACTACAGTTCACCTCCCTTGAGACACCCTCCAGAACCTTCTTAAGCATGATATTTTTCCCACCACTGCCACTTAAGAATATAAAAGGTCTCTGCACCTGAGAGAACATGAATTATTCTAGTAAACTGAGCTTTGGATATAATTAAAAAACTTGCCTGCTAAAAATCTCCATTGCCAAAAATTATCGGAGGGATGAGCTCTGAAAGGAATAAACATGGCATGTCCTAGAATGGGCCTGCTAGAAGAAATGCCTCATTTCATTTGGCTCTGTCTTAAACCCTGAAGGAGGCCAAGGGCAGTTCTCACTCACTGCAGCTCTTCATTCTCTCCTATTTCTACCTAAAAGAGGACAGGTGCTCTCAGACACCTGCCCAGCTCCCCTGCTAGGAGGGGAAGGGAATGGCTTAGCAGTCCTCTCACTGAATAAGAAGTAGCAGATCAGGTCTGTTCTCTGGCTTTTTGAGAGAAGTGTTTTGGTCTAAATCCTCTTCTCATTTAGGGTATCAGAGAACCAGATATATTCTCTATAGTCAGAACCTGTCTACGAACCCTACCCCACAGAACTGTAAGCAAAAGCCCACCCTACCCCAGCCAAGTAGGAAGTAGAAGGAAGAATCATCCTTTTCAATAAGACAAACAGCACAACAAAAACATAGACCAAAAAAAAAAACCAAACAAAAAACCAAACAACAAAACAAAAACCCAAAAAAGACCTCCAAACCAAAACAAAATCCCAACCCCAAACCCAACCCCAAACCTAATTCCACAAGGATGAGGATGGTGTTTGTGAATCAATGGAAAGCTTTATATGTACTTCCCAGTTTTACAGGTGCTCCAAGCTTAGCTGAATGCTTGCTGTCAAGCCAACTGTGCCAAGCAATGCTTCCCTCACCTGCCCATCACCCAGTGCTGTGGAAGAGAGTCAGTCCTTAAGGAAATGACCACACTCTTTCTGCTATTGATACAAGATGACCCCATCATACTTAGGATGATTGGGAGAAAGTATTCTGCAGGTTGCATGTAAGAAGCTACCCAGTAGGGTTGCAGCATATTGTGTATGTTAAAGGCACTGTATGTTGAAGACACTTTAAGGCACATCAGCTGGGAAAAATAATCGTAGATACCAGAAGAAAAAGAAAAAAAAGTATTTTTTTTTTAGAAATAAGTTCTCAGATGCTAGTATTTACAAGTCAGGATTTGTTTTCTCTTTTCAAAAGGATGTACCTTTAGTCCTTGGTATTTAATATGAAATTTTGTACAAGATTCCTAGGAATTACAAACACTTGGACTGTCATGAACAAAACCCTTTGGATTTAGTTTAGTCTAGGTACAGGATAAAGCAGGTAGGATTAGCTTTAAAGGAATGGGTAAGACACAAACACTGTTGGCCTATCAATGCAGGGAAATAAGATGCAATCATTTGTTAGTTTGTAAGTGCAGGGGAAAAGAACATAAGTAGATGAACCTGGAAATAAAGGAAAATTGAAATGGTGAATAATGGCAATAAAGCAAAGATTAGAAAATGTTCCCTCTGGCAATTTAGCTGTTTTGGAAACAGCAGGATTCCTGGTGGGAGTGTTTGTTCTTTATTCCTTGGTTTTAGTCAGATATATATTGGCATATATGTTGCTTTTATTACTCTAAAACTTGCTGCACTATTTCAAGTGCAGTGTGATATTTTTCCTAAAGTTTCCTATTTCTTAAGAAAAGATTTTAAAGCTCTTGTGTAATCATTGAAATTATGTTCTATACATAAATATTGATATATTCTTTTTTACTCAAAGTGCCAAAGGCTACTGTTTTTAATAATGGCTTATCAAATTATATTACGTTAGAGAGCAGAAATGTAATAATATATACATTGGAACTCAGACCTCTGCATGTATATTTGATAAGGAGCCTTTTGTAAAATTACTCTTTGTTTACATTCCACTGGTACCTTAATTTAAAATTAATCAAATAAATTGACAGGTGACATCTTCTTAGTGTTCTGATTTTCTTACTTGCTAACAGGCACGAATTTCTTTGTTAGGCTGTGCTTTACTGAGAAAATACTTAAAAATAAAATATGTTTTTAAATGAGAATTCTCTATATAAAGTATTGTGTTTAATAAAATGTTATGCCATGTTTTCAAATGGAAAATAATTTGTAAATTGCTATAAATGTATTTTGTTAAATAAGTACAGATCAATGCTACTGTGTGAGTTTATTGTGCTAACATCATGAAATAAAGATGAAATTCCTCATTGATGTTTATCTCTGTGGTGAAGCAGTCTCAATTCCCCCCAAAATTATTTTTCAATATTAGGTATCTCATAATGCTAGTGTCGGGTAGAGCTGCCAGACGTGGCGGGGCCAGCCTTGGATTTGTGAATGAGAAAGGGCAGATGTCAGAGGCAAACCTGAGAGGACAGGCTCTCCCCAGGGGCAGAAGTTAGGTTGCAGGTGTCGTACACCCTTTGCTGGCAACAGTGAAAAACCTTATGTGTAACAGCACACTGTGAAAAACCTTACCCAGAAGGCACACAAGGTAGCGTGGTGAGCAAAGGGCAAACACTGTCTCCAAGCCTGTCTTGAAACACCCTGAAACAGCAACAGCAGAGCCCAGGTGCCTGGGGTGGAAAACACAGCTCTAGGTGAGGCATGCACTGACATTGCCAATGGCCTAATAAGGACCACAGGGAGTAGCAGAGCACGTGCAATGCACGGCAGCGCAGCAAACTGACTCTGAGAAGCTTTCCCAAGTGTGCCTGGGCCTTTGTGCAGGCTCCCCCTTTGTGCCTGTGTGTCCTTGGAGCAGGGAGCCTGCTGTGTGTGGGGGGCATGGCAGCTGCTGCCGCCACTGACTCCAGCCAGGCAGCGTGGTGCCAAGCAGTACAACAACAATGTCACACGTGCTGTGCTCCACGCCGAGGCACACGGGCTGGACTGACACCGCCTCAAGCTGTGCTGCAAATCTGGGTCACTTGGCAATCCCTGTCCCATGACTTCCGTGACAAGTTAAAATGGGAGCCCTCAGGCAAAAGACAATCAAAAACTAGTATGCTGTCTCAAAAAAAGGGATGTGTCTGTACAGCTGTGATACTGTTCCCTCTATGATGACAGAAGACACTTTCTTCTTGTGGCTGGGGCTGAGGAATGTCCTTCCCCCATGGCATGAGTAGCCAGTTTCAGGCTCTCCTTTGGCCAGCAGCAGATGCTGCTTTGGCAGTGCATTATATGCCTTGAGTGAGGCTGCATGAAGCATGAGGACTGTGGCCCAAAGTTATGGTGTCCCATCCTCTGGGATGTGTATTGGTAACCTGGGAAAGCTACAGACAAAAATGGCTGGTATGGCTGAGAGAGACTCTGTGAAGGATGCAAGAGAGAAAAACAGACTAGGGTAGGACTGCTGAAAGCTGACATGTAATGCAAATCTGTTGAGATCTCCCCTGGGAATGGCCCCTTCCATGGATCACTAAGGGGCCTAGACAATTAGTTCAAACATTTTAAAGGGCACATTTTAAACATATGAATTTAGACTAAAAATAAAGTCCCCCTCTGAATGGTATCTTTGATGTAGAGATTACATGATAAACTTCATCTAAGATGAGAAAGTAGCTCTACCTGACAAATGTTGTCACGTTCTTAGACCATTCCGGCTACAGCAAGCGCGTCACTAACTTAAGAGAGCTCACTGAGATCCAGACTGATGACTAAATGTGATCGTGCAAAGGGTTTTACAAAGGTATGATTGATTAAACTGAAACTTAAATCTATTTTGTGCTGGATTTTATAAGAGCTTCAGAGGCCTTGGTATAAGAAGTCACATAAGACAAGAATGTACCAGAATCAGTTTGGTATAGATTTATGAAGACCTTTTCTGTGACAGATCAGGGCACACCTAATTTGGCAGGAACATTCTAAAGACATAAGAAGCCTTGCTCATAAAGTCATGAATAAAACCTTTTCACAAACCTTAAAGCACAGAATGTATCAAACATGGGGTAAAACTTCCAATTGTCTCCATACTCCACATTCAAAATGAAAGTAAGGGAACCCCAGCTGCAAATGTGCATACAAACACACACAACACAAAGTTAACATATTCAAGCCAGGGTTTGGAAGGGGAAAGTTAAACCTACAGTTGAAATCAAGGAACAAATTGTGGCAAGGCTGCAAATACTCTCTCTAAAATTTTTCTGCTTTGCCTTCAGTAATCTCTTCAGGCATTTCAAATACGCATATAGACATAATTCAATTATACCTTCCATAAAAACAAACCAAACTAAGAACTTATAGATAACTAAAGCAAGTCTGCTCAGTCCTAAAAAGCATTCTCATGTTTGAGGAGAAAAAAAAATAAATTATCCCCCCTCCAAACTTCTCCCTACCTTCAAAGGCTAGGTGTCATTCAGGTTTTTCTTACTCCATTACTTTTCCAGTGCTGCTTAGAAAGAAATGGGAGTCATGGGGATTTGTGGATCTGTCAAATCTCTGCAGCTACTAAATGATGCATAAGGAAAAGCTCTGCTCTCTCACCAAATCATTCAGAGGAGACTGGAGCATATCTGAGTGCAATGTGATCCTATTTCTGCTCGTGCTTCAAGCAGAGTTCGTGGATTATGATGTCTGTTCCTACCCCATGCTGGGGTCAGAAGACTATCTCTGCTATGTGAATAACATCACACAACTGGCAGCAATAGCTTTGCTCATTTTCACCTGTAAACCATATGACTTATACTTTGTAAACAATAGGCATATTTGAATTTTCTCTAAAATTAGCTATAATGTTTTTAATTAGTACAGGCTAGGTTTATCAAAGTTCTAAGTATGCATTGTTTTTGTGTTCTTTCATGTACATATTGATGAGATATTCTTTGCCTGAGTTACGTAACTGATGCTGTGGAGCAGTCACCCTGAAATCTGTTTGCTTTAGTCAAGGAGATGTGTGGACACTTACCTGAGTCCATGTGTACACTTATTTCATAGAGCATCAACAGGGGCTGAAAACTGGTGCAGTCTCCTGTGATATTTCTTGTCTTCCTGTAGCATTTGAGACAATTATCTTTGCTCTTGTAAGAGAGGAGAGTTTTCACAGAAGTGATTCCCAACCCTGATTATGAACCAGTGTGGCAGGGAATAGTTGCAGGCTTTGGCCACTTCTAGGCTTTAGTTTCCTGAGAACTGCTATGGGTATGATGACAAATAATGCTTTGGTTTACTACCAAAGAATGAGCAGAAAAACTGAAGAGAAGCATGCAGCTTAAATGATCAGGACAGCTTTGTATGGCACATTCTGGCTGGTAACACAAAACAAATGTGCTGTGAGCTCTGTATGCCTAACAGATTGCAGACTTGTCTAACCTGCTAAACCAAGGCAGACTGTGGCAAGAGGTTTCTTAAAACACTTTTATTTTTAATGAGATTTATGAAAGAGTTCTTCATTCACCAACTTCTTTTATGATGCAAGCGGAAGAATTCAGATATAAGTCCAAAAGCCCCAAAACTTATAACTTACCCAAGAAAAAGAAGTGTCAGGAGAAAGTTGAAGATGCTAATACAAAATGGAAGAGTAAGCAGCTCTGAAAGAACAAAATCATAATTTTTAATTTACATGTGAATTTTACCAAGCAGTGTAGGCAGCTTATTAGTACAATCAGTGCTTCCTTAATTCCTCTTCAGTTATTCATCAAATAAATGAAGAGTGGGTCACTGCAACACAATAATTTCCTCCATACTTAAGATAAAAAATGTGCCTAGTTTACAAAGCCCTGAGTTCTTGTTGAGAAGGGTAAGGGGAGGAACCAAAGGAACTGGTGAGAGTATATCTTAATCTGTGAGGTGATACAGAAGCTACATGGATACTCTATGATATTCAAGACCAAAATTTTTGAAAATTACAAGAGTAGCTAATCCAGCACTGGACATGCCGCTAACACAACCAAAATACTTCAGAACCTCTGAAGGAACACATTACCAGGGAAGCTCAGTGACTGGATTTGTAGCAAGGCTGGTGAGTTGGACAGTATCAGTTGTATGCCACTAAGCCATGTTAGGCTGTACAAACAGTCTGTTGTTATAAAGGAAAGCATGTAGAGAGACACAGCAAAAGATCTGCTTCCATAGAAACAGATGTAGCTTCTACATGTGCTGCATCATTGCTACACTGAGGAAAAACCATGGATCAGCAATATACCACAGACTGCATTGAACTTGTTTTGTTCAATCAGAATTTAAAATCTGAAATAGATGATCAGTTATTATTTATAATGTAATGTAGCTGCAGAGGCTTAGCATACTTTCTACCAGGCTTAATAACTAGTGGAAAACTAGAGATGAAAATTTAAAAATTAAGGAATAAATATAATTCAGAAGCTTTAATCTGATGTTCATAGTGCTTTGCATTCTCATAAAAATGAAAAAAGCTATAGTACCTGATTGTTCATTTCTTACCCAGACATTGCTCCTATAGCAGTTAAAGAGGGCTTTACTTTCGCAGTGTTTGTTCCCATTTGCTAGAAAATGAAGTTGAAATTCCATAATTTCTAATCCATCTCCCCTATTCCAGTTGATGGTACTTTATTGTACATAAGGAATCCAACTGCCAGGACCATACACTACAAGAGTGCCCATCCCCATCTTCTATTACACCCAGTCTCATTCCAGCCTTGTAGAGACTTAACCAGTCTCACCTACAGTGCAGCTGCTTTATGTGGAATCAATGAACATTTTTAATAAATAAAAATAAGCCACCATCTAAATCAATGAAGAAACAGGACTTTAAAATTTACTTTTAGAAAAAAATTATAATGACAACCGTTCAAGGCTGAAATGTTATTTCTCTGTAGTCAGTATCTCATTATTCATAATGTTCTAGAATTCTCTAGAAAAGAGCTTGGGATTATCCAGGGAGAGTTTAGCACTGATACACAGCTGATAAATTGAATTCTGAGTCCATCTGATTGGACTACATAAAACAAAGTAGTCGTATAATAAATTACAGTCAGAGATGTAATATCTGTTATATGTATTATATTTAGGGCACAAGGATGACATTTGGTAGATGCTGTAATCTGCTGCACAACTGTATTAATCTTTACTGAGTGCTGCCAGTTCCTCGTAGAATTATGATGTTATCATTTAAATAGGAAAAAAAAATTTGTATGTTGGAAAATTATTCCATTTTTCTCTCTTCTGGGAGACAAAAATAAAGTGCTCCATTTAATGCACTCCTACATGGTTTTCACTGCATAATGGTACTCTGTGGCAGCAGCTTGCACAGTAATGCTGCTTTCTACTAAAAAGTATGAATTGACCTTATGTAAACTGCAGTAATTGTTTCCTGCATTAATGAAATGATCCTTCATTTTTTCAGAAGAGGAAATTCAATTGAATTGAGGTTCCATAAATCCAGAAGTTCAGATGTTTACAATATATACATCTCTGGTGCCAATACCATAGAACAACCTATGCAAGCAGAAGCTTCTGGATATGAACATCACAGATCTATCACTTAAGCATAAAAGTGTTGAAAGTACTTTATGTCTTTTTAGCATATACTTTCCAAATACATATTTTTAGATGTTTTGCTGAGAATCTAGTTGATTACATTGTCTCTTCACTGAACACAAAGTTCAAATCTATGTCTTCTACTACCAAGTGCCTGAAAGGAGTCTTAAGAAAAAAAAAAAAAAAATCAGGTTGACCTTGTTTTTACTGCTTGAGAGTGCTTGGTATATATCAGAGTAATGATGCTTATTAAGACGATGAGACAAAAGCACAGAAGATTTGTATATTGTATGCTGTTTCTTTTCAAACTGTGATCTACATCACCTTAAAAAAATTTAAAACCTAGCAGTTCTTGGGACAGTGAAGAGCCAGTTACAATAAACAAGATCCTTTAGCTATCATAGTCAATTTTAAAAATTTCTGGAACTCTGTGTGTTAGCTAACATAATCACTCAGTCTTTTCAGCATCTGAAGTCCACTGGAACCAAATCAATCTTGAAGAAATGTATACTGTCAAGATTAAATAACCCTGCATGTTTGAAAACTAGCAGGAAATCTTCTAGCTGTTGCTACAACTTACAGCTCTGCCCAGGTAAGCAATCATAATGTCAAAATATGGCACACACGGACACATATGTAATTGATGGGGGATTAAATTAATTTCTAAACTATTTTTAAAAATAGAAAGAAATATTCCCTTAAAATTGCCAGAATTACTTGATAACTGCCATTAAGGAACATGTTGCAGTATCCTTAATATGACTGTATGCATAGAATGCAGCCCTGGCTGTCCTTGGTCCAGCATAGGCAGCCTGTGTGAAGTCTTTGAACTTTGAAAATTGTTGGCAGTAAGAGCCTGGGAAATGATAAACCTAGAGTAGTAGTAACAGTAGGGTCAGTGATTCACCAGCTTGGACAAGAATATGGACAGAATATGAAAAAGAGGGAAAGGCAATGAGTTATGGAAATCTTTGCTGTCTCCAGTTTCTTCAATTCTCCTTTAAGGCTCTTTGAAAAGTGAAAATCCAGGAAGTTTTAGATTTTATAACACCTATTACTCCTCACTGTATTATCACCCTCCCTTGTTTTCTCACATACAACTCCATACAACAGGTTGTGTTTACCCACTTCTTCCTTTTTACCACATCATTACTTTTCTCTCTCAGATTGCAGCATCCCAGGAAGTACAATCTCTTCCTGTGTTTGCCATTACACAGAGAGAAAGGTCATGACAGTAGGCTGTATAGATGGCCAAAATGTGTATGTTCAAAGGTGACCCCAGAGGCCAATCCTGGCAGCCAGGACTCCAGGGAGGGTACTGCATCACCCAACACAAACTGCTACAGCACAGCCCATGGAGATACTCCCGAGTCCTACTGCATTGGCAGCACCAATCACTGGCAGCACTGTGCCCCTTTGTCTATGGAAAAAAAGCTGACAGACACACACTTCTAGAAGATTGATACCTCTTCAAAATACCTATTTTTATGGCTCTTCATTCCTCCTCTCCCTTCTAAGAAAAAGCAAAAATATTCTACAGTAGCAAAGTGCAAATAAAGTGCAGTACCATCACATTTAGTTTTCAAAACAGGAGTGTCTTCCAGAACAGGTCAAATAATCAGCAGTAACAAAACCATCAAATCAAGCAGTGGCTAATTATTAACCCACACCAACAAACAAAAGCAGCAGCATTTCAGCTCTCCTCTCAGTGTAAAAATTTAAAACCGTGAAATGAGAAATGTTCTAGCTGGAACCTCACAAATGTCCTAACCCCATTTCTCACCAATCTGTCTTTCCTTCCTATCAAATCCAATTGACTGACAAGCAATTTGTATGAGCCTTTGTACTATGAAAGCTCCAGTAATTCCTTCTTTTAAAAGCCTTTCACTCCTGCTCACTGCAAGAAGTGAAAAAAAAATGTGTCTGTGTGAAGAAAACAAGCAAATTTGTCAGAAAGGAACCCATCAACTCCCATTAGCACTACTTGTGGTACAGCAGCTGGGCGGGACCAAAGGCCTTAACTGGCAACTCTCATTGTTTTGCTTCATCTCTCAAGAGACAGAGATCTTGCTGGCCTAATTAACATCTAAGTCCCATCAGATGATTTTAGATCAGATAGGTCGAGATTGTTTGGACAGATGAAGATACAGAGCTAAAAAATACTGAGAATGGCACACTTTATGATATGGATTGGTCATTTCTTCAAGAAGAGGAAGGATTATTTATCTCTCCCCTTTTCCCTAGCAACAATGAAAATTTTGGGTTCTTTTTTACTTATAGAAGAGTCCTGATTTCAGGATTGCCAGAAAATAGAATCATCTGCTTGTAACCAAGGCATCTTCTGAATAGCACAAGACCTTCAGTTAAAGCTTTTTAGACCTTATGTCTGTCTTATGGCAATTATTTCAGCTAAAAGGAAATTACAAAGCCTGAGGTATGGGAAGGCTTTCATCATACCACGGAGTGCTTATATTATAATCCATCCCTAGGAGAGAACTTGTTGACAAATACTCTAAGTGGGAGCCTCTATAAGAGGATAAATAATTATTCATCTGCTGATAAATTCTGACAGATCATCTTTCCTATGTAGCTTGAGTGAAAGACAGAATCAGAAAGTCCTTGATCTGTTAATGGGCTAATAGCACTCTAAATCCAAACTATCTTGAAAAACACTGACAGCTTTAAAATGCTATTTTACATTTTTCCTTTTTCAGTGAAGTATCACTGAACTCTATGCATATACTGATATTGTACTGGGGGTGTTGTAGTTTGGCTGTATGCTTTTTGGTAATTTTTCACTCAATTAGTTTTTAACAGGTTCTTTTCATTTCCACTAACTTCAGCCTAAGTTTTCAAGCCGTGCTTTTGTCAGGGTGGTTGGCCAATATCTCAGATAGGATTAAAATGAATAAATATTAGTTACCTAAATGAATACACAAAATTTCTTATCAACTGCTACATTTGTTCTTTAAGTTAGAGTCATTTTGTGTCAAAAGGACAAGCAGGTAATATTGAAAGAAAAAAGGGAAAAAAACCAAAACCTACTACCTCCAACTATAATCCCATTACGCAATCATTGCTGAAGACTCCAAACCAAGAATGCCAGCCAGTCACATTCCTAACAGAGATTGAACAAATTTCTAGGCAAGGCACTCAGGTAACTGTACAAGTACATACCATTAAACAGAACCTAGAAGTGGAAACAGATTCAATCTCCACAGCTTCTTTACTTCTGTCTGGACCATTTGCAGAAAGATGAGGTGACTAGTGCTGAAGAGGAGGAGAAGTAATCCTCCTTTTCTGCCAGACCAATTATTTTATAATCACTGTGCTGCTGAGAGTCTGGGCCCTGCTGTGGTAGTAGAACTGAAAAATCGGAATAACACATCTCTAGTGCACAAATGGGTAATGATTTTCAAAAGATTTAAAAATGCATGAATGTCTAACATCCTGTTTCCTGAAAACCTTCCACTGAATCAATGGGGGAAGGTAGTGGGAAAGTAATAAGAATTTTAACCATGTAAGATGGTCACATTTTTTTTTAGATATTTATAGACATTTTGTGGAACAGACTAGGATTTTGGATTTTTACCATTTTGCCATGAAATGAAACATAAAATAAAATTAAGATGAACCCTCCATGACAGATCTCTGAAGCATAATGATGCTAAAAATAAAATGTTACCAGGGAAACCAAATGGAACTGAAATTAGCGATAGGCCCTGATCTAAAGCCACTGAAATAAAATGAGAACAGGATCAAATTACACTGAAGAAAGTAAATTGAAAGTAAAGCAGTCCTTCAATAGCAAAAGCTTTATTCTGATAGTATCTCTGGTTATATAACCAAATATCTCTGGTTTATAACCAAAACCAGTATAAGACTCCTGGTATGGCTTTGTTTCAATGCTCAGAATGTCCTGTGTGTGTGTGCTTGTGTGTACAAGACTCTCAGCATCTACGACAGACAGACAGACTACAAGGGGTCTCCAGCCTGCACTGCACTGATTTCTCTCTTAGCATAAGAGCTCATAACTTGAGTCAGCTTTACATAACTAAAATTTCATCTGTTCTATCACTTATGTTGGCAACTCTTCCACCTTATGTTTTTAAACTCTTTCAGGAGAAAGTTAAAAGGTGGAAAATTATTCAAGATACATTTCATTAAGAGTCTAGATACTCTAATTTCAGCATACAGACACATTCATAAAGAGAACAGAGTCACCTACCACAAAGTGAAAACCTCCAAACTTCTCTATTTCTGAAAATGTTAGTCTACTGC
This sequence comes from Aegithalos caudatus, assembly GCA_013389925.1. NCBI lineage: Eukaryota > Metazoa > Chordata > Aves > Passeriformes > Aegithalidae > Aegithalos > Aegithalos caudatus. The sequence continues at coordinate 395,629 of WEIU01007033.1, forward strand.
TATAAAATGGCCAAATAGCTATTTTAAGACAGAAGACATTACTTCAGGACTAAATTATTTACAGGGAAGTACAATGACTCCAGACTTGACATCTCCATCCTACACTTGTTAATTTTATCACCAAGCTTGAGCTTATTTCCTCACTTCACCCACAACTTCACTGTGGTATTGGTATCATATATCTCTGCCACAATATCCATTCTCATACAGTGATGGCAGGAAGGCTCCCCTGTTTGTTCTTTTGCTCCTCAAATACAGAAATCTTAATGTTTATATCCTCCTTCAAAAGAGCAAAAGATTAATTCTCACCAAAGCAACTACCTGGCAGCTGAGCATTGTTTTCTCTAAAATATTATTGATTTTTTTTCTGAAATGGGACAGTCTCACAGTATAGGTGATAATCAGTGATTTAAAATGTCTATTCATTTTACTTGTTTTTGGTTCTTGGTAATTCAAACCCAAAGAGAGCTCATTATTATTTGTCATATTAATAATTTGTTCATACTTGTCATTGGGCACTAAATCTTTTCAAGTTGATGCCCCAGGGTTCATAAACAAATTTGGGAACTTAAGGGTGGATACTTGACTGCAGAAAATTATAATGACCCATTGTTCACATTTACACAGGAAAACAAATGTATGTACGTATGTATAAATGAAGATTTTACAGGTATTTGTAGTCTATCTACATCCAATTAAATGAATTTATTAAACATCATCAGCCTGTTTTTTCATCCATACTTTCAACGTACTACAGGTGACTGCAGGGCATTTCCTTTGAGTGGCAACTCCCATCTGTGTGCCGTCACCCAACACATACAAGCCACAACAAAAACAGGGTCTCAGATTAATAATTTCAAGGTCTTCCCCACAACAATGCATATTTAAGACTGTAAAACCTACAGCCCCTTAAAATCTTCTATGAATACTGTAAGTTTACCTTCTCATTAGCTTATTACAATTATCTAATTAGCTTCTCATTGCTAATTACAATGCAAACTTTTATTTTTACTCGCTTTTACATAGCACTGGCTTTTCAGTAAACAATGCTATTGAACAATTTCAAAGTTTGAAGACCTGGCCTAGATTCAGCCTCTCTAAGAACAGCCAGAGAAGGAGGGCACATCAGACTGGGCTCCCGTGACATTTTTGGGAAATACAAGCAGTTCCACCTGACTTGGGTTCATTTCTGTAGAATCAGGCAGAGTAGCAGGCCACCTGTCTCAAATTCATAAACTCAGCCTTTAATTTTCAAGGGCATACAAGGATCTGCATTTGAAAGTAGTCATCTGATGTTTGGCTACCTGACACCACTGCAAGTGGCTCTGCTGACTAAAAAACCTCAGAGAGATAGAAATCATTGATATCCAATGTTTAGCTTTTTCTGACAGAGACATATCTGAATTTCACAACTTATTATTGCAAGTGGGATTACAGTAACTGAAACAAAGCCCTTCATTGATTTACTTAGACTGGAAAGGACCTCTAAGATTGAACAATGTAGGTCCATCACACTACCTTCCTTTTAAGTGACTTCTGTCCTTTTAGTTATATGCTGAACCCAAGGAAAGGGTGGCCTTGATGGCAGACACCAAGGTCTGCCACGGTCACAAGGAAAGTTAATATGTCATCTTCATGTCAAGGCATATTAGAAAAGAAAATGCACACCTCTGTTTTTGACATGTAAATGAGTATAGCAGTGACACTTCTATGTTTTATTTATAAGATATAAACAGAATTAATCTTGAGAGTTATTCTGAAGCATTTAGTGGAAGTAGGCAGTCTACTATCATGTTACAGAGCACAGAATAGCAACATTTACATTAAAAAGCTCATTGGAATGGCATCAGGATTTAAAATAGCAAACCTCTGGCTTGGATGATTCCATTAACAGCTCATTTGTTACTTCAATAAGAACTGAGTTAATTTCTCTTGTAAAAACTTCTTTTTAGAAAAACAAATGGTCAGAGAAGAACTGATTCAAAATATATACATTCCCAGTTGCAGTTTAGAGTTTATATGTTTGCTAGATTTCTTGCTACTCATTTATTATAATTTTTAGATATTATTTTATATATATAATCTCCATTATTTAAAACCTGAGCTCATTCTAGATGATGTTCAAGCATCTTGCAGACTTTTACTACCCTGAAAGCAAGCGCAGCTGCTGAACATACCAGCGAAGCCAAATGGCAGCAGCTGTCTTGATTCCACTCCTGGAAAAGGCTACTGGAAAGGGGGCCTATCAGAAAGAAAGAGAAAATCCCATGATACCCAGTTTTTATTCTCCAAATGATTTTTTAAAACCCTACACTGCAGTATAGTGGAAAAAGAAGGCTTACTGAACCTGATCAAAGCAGATTTGGTTGAGATCAAAGCAAAAGTCAGGATTGGAATAGCTTTGCCAACGAGCTCATTTGATGATGGAAATACTTCCTGTATGTTCACAAAATCTGAGGAAAAGAGCTGATTTCTGAAACAGACTGGACAGTTTGAAAAAGGCACTGGTTGCTCACTGAAAAATGTCTCTAGACAGCACTGTAGCAGCAGCCTGGCTGGTAGCAGGACAGACAGATGGCTGCACATCCACCTGTGGACTGAAATAATTGTATCACCAAGGATTTCTGAGCTACAAACAACAGTACAATACAAAAATGGCAAATAAAATATACCCTCCTACAATTGTACCAACACATTTTTCTAGATGCTTTAACTGAAATGTAAGCCTGGCAATAAAGCACCCCCAGTGTTTGTGATTACCAGCTGGCTATTACCAGACATACATGACTCAACATTTCTGGAAATCCAGGATTCACCACCACTCCTCAGCACCCTCAATCTTGTAACTCAGTAAAACAAAGCCCATGAAACTCTATCTTTGCCATCAGCTATGGCTGATACACTCCACACACCTCTAAAAAGTGCTACAAGAATCAGTGCTAAATGGCTTGGTGGAGTAAAATATCTCAGGATATGAAAGACCAAGCAGAAATATCAATATCAATGTAAGAAAAATCTCAACTGCTCAACAGTTCATGGTTCAGAGGGTTCTCAAACAGCAGCTTGGTGGTGATACACAGGGCCTGTGGCAAACTGGGTTTAATGCAGCCATGTTAAAGGACTGTTATTTCCTGGACCAGAGCCATCTTTAACAAGTATCTGATTTGAACCCTTGCAAAATCCTCTACTCTGCAATTTTCTGACAGTTTTTATGCAATTTATTATCATCTACAGTTGGGTTATGGATAAAACCTTTCTTCTTCAGAGCATACAGCTCTGCTGCTCTTCCATTCTTGCTGTTCTAAGAAAACTGCAGCTGCCACTATGAATATATTAAGGCTTCATAAAACAGCTGTCCTTAAATATCTCATCACACCTCTCCATAGACAAGTATGGCATAAAGCCATATTTCAGTTTTTGTTCTTTTCATCCATGCCAGTTACAGATTAGCAAATTCATACAGACATTTTGTGATAAACCTGATGAATCTTGTTACTCTTGCAATAACTTTCAAAGTGCAATTGCAAAAGAGAGAAACTAGAAATAAAAATTAGCAAAACAGACTTTGTAGTTCTGCATGGTTCCTAATGGTTACAAATGCAGACTCCTTTAGGATTGCATCAAAATATTAATGTTAACTTCCCTTTTTTATTTCCAGATAAGACCTTGTTTACAGATTCTCCTTCAGAAAGCCTTTTAAAGGCAAGTTGGGAAACACAAAACACTAAAAGGCTGAGTTTTATGTCTCATTTGAAGCAGCAACACAATACTCAAAGTAGCTGAGTGCCTGAAAAATTAAGGGTTTAAAAGAAAAATTACTTCAACCAATTATTATTTAAAAGACCGAGTGTGATCAAAACATAAACCAGATTAAAAGCAAATATAATCTGTCCAATTCTATGACTGCTAACACATAAAACTTAAACAAATTGAAGAATCAGAGCAAGTTTTTCTACAAAAACAAAGCAAATCTTTCTAAATCTTGTCTAATATTTCCCTATTGGGGAAACTTTCCCAAATTAGACAGATTTGACAGGAATCCAATCAGGTGTAATAGAAAACATTAGTTTGCCTGAAAATCTCGAAGAAAATCTATCCTAATCACAAATTTATAGCACATGTCACTTGTCCCAAACACCCTTCTAAAATACACCAACTAATAATTTCATTGTTCATGACAATGCATCAACAAAATTACACTTAGCAACAGAGAATAACACAGACTGCAACTGTAGGGGAATGCACCTGAATTCACCATCAGGAGGATGTGGTGTATGCACCACAGCCTTATCCCACCCACAATGCAGAATCACCTACAGATTCAGTTTTAACCTTTCTGATATCCCTAAATAAATAAACCTAGAAGAAAGGGGAGGGGACAGAAAAGGAAAATGGGGGTCAGGGGTCACCCACAGATCTTCAAAATTGGATGGAAGGTAGGGAAGGTAATGAACACAAATCTTCCGGTCTCCTGCTCAGATCCAGTACTAAGACAGCTAAAAGCAGTAATTTCCAAATGTATTTACAGCAACCCTGTAGGCACCTTTGTATTAAAAAAAAAATAAATAAAACAAAACAAAGGGTTACTGATACTAAGAAAACATACAAAGATATGGAGATTTAATATTATTCAGAAGTAACCTTCTAGGAACCTTCTACCTTGCTCTATTTGAGATAATCACTATTAGCTATTGTCAGTGCAGAATACTGATTTAATTTGGGGTAAGATGGCCTGCACCAATGTAATTTATACCCTCTTTCTTCCTTCTAATTTTTTGAAGATGTTTCAGAATTGATGACACTTGGCAAGAACTTAATGAGACACTTAGTATTTTCATCATAGGTTTGTACCTTAAAATCACATCTGTCATGGCAGTAATTTCTGCTGTTATAACTACAAAACTCAGCATTTGTCATCTTTTAACTGATCTTAGTTATGATTAAAATAGTTTATAACTATAATTAGATAATGATAAAAATACTTCATGTATTTTCACAACTGATTGATTGAAACCACATTTGCTTTGTCCTCTACATAGCAGAAAAACCAAAGCAAGACATCAGTCTCATACAACTGCTGAAAAGGTTTTTCTCCTGGACTTTTTTACTTCTCTGTCCATCTCTTCCATCTTCATGGCCACCAAGCTCATGGAAACCCCTTGCTTCTGCTGGTAATGTTGATAACAAGAGTCAGAGTCAGAACCATAACCTCCAGAACACAATTTTCAGATGGGTTGCCATTCAACACATGGAACCAGCCATGATTTAAGGTTCCCACTTCCTAGCAGAATATTCCCACACCATAATGTGACAATGAGTTCTGTCTCTTTCTCTTCAGCATACTACATTTCTTCTTGCTTTCCAGCAGTTAATGTCACACTCAACTCACTCAAAACTTCAGACAAAACTATTCTAAACACTTCTTTCTTTAGCAAAAAATTAATAAATCTTACCTCATCCTGGTTACCTACATAATGTATTAGAAAAAATCTCCATGACCACAAGTTTAATATATTGGGGGTAGGGAGGAGATGGGGAAGTTCACTGAAATTGTTTTTATCATTTTCTTGGGGTAATTTCTTGTGTTCTTCCTTTACAGTTAGAATAACATATTCTGTTTAATTCTAAATAAAACATGCAGTAAGGTGAGTTATTTCTTTGGCAGACTAGATGGTTAATTTATATATGAAATGTAATTTATAAAGCTTTTTAAGCACTTTCAGAAACTCACACAGATTCCATAATATATTCTCATGGATCTCAACCATGAAGGACAGGCTAGGGCCCACATACAGGTATAAACAAATACTGTGAAATTATATACAGAGGTAGTCAGGCATAAAACAGAAAATGATTCATAGATACAATTTTCTTCCATCAGTAGTAAAACTCCAAGTAGCTTCAGTTAAAGCAGCATGTCTGGAAAATCAGGACCAGAACAATATTGCACATCATTTAGATACCTCTCTCTACTGAATTTTGTCTTGAAAAATGGAAGTGCAGGTGTGATTTGAGTATATTCTGAACTGCTGTAGTCTGTTGTCCACTCTCCTTTGTCAGAGTGTGAGAGTTACTCACATGTGGTCATTAAGCTACAGTATCTCACCTAACATTTAGAATTTCCACACTTGAAAAGAAACTGTAGTGCCTAGGATGTAAGTGCTGATAAGCAAAATTCAGCTGTAAGTTGATTTACATTTAAAAAAAGTCCAATTATAACTTTCCATACCACCAATGTTCCCTGTATTGCCAAAATGAGGAAGTAATAATAATTATAATACACAGCCTCTAAACAAGAAGGTGATTCTCCTTTTTCCTACACTTAGTATAAGTCCTTTCAGTGTCACACAGAAGCCATCAGCAGTATGTAACACACATTTCATACAAAATTTTCACAAATGACTGCAAAATTACATTAGAAAACCAGATGCAACATCTGTGGGAACATCAAGACTTTCAATACTTCAATATTCCTCTCCAAAAATTACCATTCAAAATTGTGTCCAGCACTTTATGCATGCAGTTATTTAATACCCTGTCATACAAACCCTCAGATTTGCTGAAAGAGATCTTTAATATTTTCTGTTCAGCCTTCTATAGTAAGAGCTCACCTACAATTGCAGTCTTTCCTGCAAACAATAACACTAAAAGCACAAGGATGACAGCTCAGTAAGAGTAGGTGCCTGTCATTTGCAATGACAGATAGTCATCCATCCACCCATCTACAATGACAGAGCCTAAAATTATTATTTTTAAATATCATTTGGTGTTGTTAAAATGTCTTACAGAGAAGGAAACATAATTTTAAGAAAGCCTCAATGTTAAGAACCAATTAAAAACAGAATTCTTTACAGTACAAAACTTCTCTCAAATTCACTTGAAAAGCCAGAACTCCAAGAAAACAGACTTTTATGAGCCTGAAATGGGTTTTTTTCTTCTCCATAACCACAGGAGTGATCAGAGCTAAATTACTATTATATTGGGTGGGCCTGTCTAAAGAGCCTTGATTATTTCCACCAGTCAGTGTGAAAAGGTACATGTAATTAGCAGCCAAGCTGTTCAATGTTAGTATTAAGCTACAGTGGTTGCAATCTGATTCTTTGCCTGCAAAAGAACCCCAGCACGGGTCAAAGGGCACAGAATCACCCTAATACAATCAGAAAAACTTTTAAACTAAGGAGGCATGTTGTCTTCAGTCTAAGTTGTCACAGACAAAGTATCTGATACTAAAATGTAATCGTGTTTGGGATGTATAACACTCCCTTTAAGACAATGGATGGAACAACTCCAAAATTCTCTCTGTGAAGGGAATAAAAATTCTGATCATGATTTTAATAACATTTCTTTTTAGAAGAAGTAGGAGCATTAAGACAGAGAATAATACAAGCCAAAATTTAGGAGCAAGGTTGAAGAGGAGAGTACTTGGGCACTTAAAAGCCAAGCTTTACATCTCAGTTCCCTAGGGAAAAAAATACTGCCCTAAAAAGCCCAATCTATCAATGATTTCACTTACCATTGCTATTTTTTAACACAGCTTCATCTGCAATATATGTAAAGAATGTTATAAGTAATAAAAGTGAAAAGTGGAGAGGTCTATTTAGATACATCAGAAAGATGAAAACCCACAACATTAGGAACATGATTCAGGCCAGCTAAAAGTCCTGAAGTCTTATTTTTCATTAACAGATGCATCTAATGCATAGTAGAATACATAAGCTAATCTGGAGATACTGATTTTGGTCATAATAAAAGAAAAACAATTACTGTATTTTATTCTATAATTAAAACCAAAATTTGAGGCTTCTACAAATACTAGCAAATGCTCTGTGTGTGTATACTACCCTTGGTGTCTTAGGTCAGGAATAAGTGCACATTTAAACTAACCATTGATGGGATTTTACCAGTGACACTCCAGTTTCAGTGTACTACCTTGCCATAAGATGGCCATGACCGTAGTACACCTTGCTGTGTGGTAGGAAGATTCTTTAACATTTCAGTATCATGAATATTGTTTTAACGCTTTGTACCAAAGCTCTGATATCTTAACATAGAAGCCCACTTCCAGATATGTAATGAAGCAGAGTCCAGTTTCCCAGCTGAGAACACTCTCCACATTTTCAGACCTGGGTTTTTGGCTGTGGGGCCAAAATTGTAAAGCACAAATAGACACCTGGTGTCCAGCCTTTATTTAAATGTCCAGCTTGGATTCATGGTGCAACTAAAGGTATTAGATTTTAGCTACCAATTCTCATGAAGCATAATTTCATTTTCAAGAGCATTGGTTGCTTACACCTTCTATAGAATAGTATGAAAGCTTTGAATAATACTTAGTTATTTTTTAGATACCTGAATTTGCATTAACTTCAAAAATATAGAATTTCAACTGAAGAACAACAAAAAAGGATTATCTGAGTTAGGAAAGATCAAACAAAGAAAGATTAGAATTATTTTAAAATATTTCATTATTACAGCACCTTCCTAGCACTTAGCAAATGCACAACGATTCTAATTCCCTGCTCAAGGAACCACATAGCCTGAAGTTGTGGAGGATTTGCTTTTCACAGTTGGCTGTCCCAACAGATTCTGATGAATTAATAAAATCTCTCTGTGCTCTTTCTTAAAAGAAGGTATCTATGCACAGCTGTGAGGGTCTAGGGAACTGGGACTGAGAGATTTATGCTAATAAAAACTCACTTTAATCTTTAACACCCTTAAGTGAGGATTTACATGAAATCCTCTCCTTAATGTTTTAATTCTAAGCCAGGAGAAACAAATTCTGATCCATGGTGTCCATGACACAAATTTAATCCATTTGGAGATCAGGATTCATCACATCTACAAACATTAACCATGTTACAGTGTGAAACAGCAAAATTTTTATTAAATAGCATTCTTTAGCAGAAAATTTGACATCAATCTGTCTGAGATCCTTCAAGGTCTTATACTAGTTTAGTCTATTTTTAAGAGACCCTATTGAAAATATAGGCAATGGAGCCTGAACAATTTGCTGATCTACAATAACTTCTGTTATTCCACAAAGACAATAAAGTTCTTCTTGAAGAAATCATCTCATTTTCACAACCAACATGGCATTAGCATGGCAGAGTGCCCAAGTGAGCTGTGAGAAATGAGTCTGGAGGAGACTGCCAGAACTCAGCATTGCCACATAAACTGAGCACTGTACCTCAGAAACATAAAAAAATTCTGAAGCAGAACATATTTGGTATGTTTGACACTTTCTTGTCCTACTTCACACAACCAATCCCCTATAAAATGTTTAAGTGCTCAAATGAATGCTCAAGCGGGAGTCTGAAGCTTCACTTTTCTTAGAAGTATCATGATTTGAAAACAAGTGATGAAAAAATCATGACAGCTGATGGACTTTATGAATTAAACTACAGAGACTTTAGAGCTGATTTGTGGGTGGCCTTCCCTAAGCATGTGTTGCAGGCCACAGCATGTAGTATGCAATACACACAAAGAATACATCTATAAGGATCTAAAAACTAGCAATTCCAGTAGTTACCTGGAAGAAAACACTGCAGGCAGTATCATGAGAAAAAGGGTTGCCCCATGGTACATGTCAGAGGTCTCCAGGACCCAGCCTGTGTCTCAGAGAAGAGGTACAGCAGTAGCTCACCTAGAAAACAGCTACAGTGAAAGCCCAGAGAAACTGCTCCTGTACTGCCTAAGTTGTCTGCTTAGTGCAGTCAGGTTCTACCTCATGTGCATGGGACTGCCACAAGGCCCTGCTCTCCTGTGACCTGTGACAGCCCCTAAGGCTCTCAGGGTGTCAGGGTGTCCTGCTGCAGGATGTAACCCATGTATCTACATGTATGTATTCCCTCACCCTTGGGGTCCCAGCTCTACCAGATCACCCTACACTTTCTACAGCTGACAGAAAAATACAGGTCTTCACAGTGGGGAATTCTCAGTCCCTGAGCTCGTGCTTCAAATCTGGGAGATGATCCCTCTCCCTGTGAATAATGCCAGGAGTCTGTGGAGGTCCCACAGCTCAGCCAGCATTTCCAATAGGTGGCATCCCCTTGCTGCTCAGCCCCTGTTTGCTGGTGTGCCTGATGAGGTGCACTCACCATGGACATTGTTGACCTGGAGACACATCTGTCATTACAATTTAAGTGCCTCGTTAGATATCTTAGAGAACATTTTCTCCTGTGAGTGAAAGCACAGCATGGAGGGGGATCCCTGCTCTCTGCTACAGGGAGTATTGCCTTCTCACCCCTTTATTACTTTGAATATGTCAAGCAATTTTTGTATTCAGCTACAAAGGCTACCTTCAGCATAAGCATACTCAGTCCAAGATAATTCAGCACTGTGCCAATGTGAAAGCTCTGACAAGTTTTCATTATCGTATTTAGGTGACTAAACTGCTGCAAAGATCAATAAAATAGTGGGTCTGCTCAGTTTGCTGAAAGAATTCAAAATATGGTAAATGTCTAATATTGTCTGCTTTTTAAAAATTAAATAGCAGTAAAGAAATCTAGTATTGGTTGGCTCGGAAATGGATATAAGAGTGAAGTCTGTAGGGCAGGTAGATGAGAAGTCTTTGACTAAATACTTTCAATTAAGAACATGTCTTTTTCAGAGCTAAAACATTTTGTAACAAAGTAACACTAACTGATTTCTTGGTTAAGAGAAGTGGAAAAATATCTATGAGTATCCAAATAGTTTATGCTACTTTTTCAAAATATAGAAAATACTACTTTTGGTTAGAATTTCTATGTCTGTACATATAAACTTAGCATATCAAATGAGGATAAGAAATAAATTCAATATTTCAAACTCATTTCAATTAGATGTTTCAAGTTTCCTGACTGCATTTTTCTACAATATAAGTTGTTTAATGTTTTAAAGAGTCCAAATTTTATTATGAGAAAGAAGGTATTGAAATAGTAGTATTTATAGGGATAGAAAAAACAACTTCCTCATCTGATGTAAAGAAATTGTTTTTATTAAAAATTGCTTGGCTTGGTTAAAACCGTATACAAAGTCATGCTTTTATTCACTCTAATTAATGCATCAGTAAATAAGAACTCTATCTCCACAATCATGATTTTTGTGGCATAAATGTTATATGCAGGGGAGAAAATTGTCCCACAAAATCACTTCATTTCCAGCAGGTAATTTGCCTGTAGAGCATCTTATACACAAAAAGCCTTTTAAATTGCTTGTCTTTTGTACTTTGGTAAAATGCACAATCACTTGGGGAAAAAAAAAAAAAAAGCTGAGAGAGATGATGACAGGCAGGCTAAGTATACAGCAACTGGCAGGAAAATTTCTTTTCCAAATCCAACATATTTGGCAGGCAGGTCTATGGAACACACATATTAGCTGGCATTTATATTGGAACTCAGAAGAATGTTCTGGTAACAAGTACAATCTTTTACATTCTGTCAGAGCTCAATATTTATTTTGTTCAGCCTAATCATTTGCTTCTTACTTTCTGTTATTATTTTCTGAGCCCTAGCAAGAGACCCAGCTGCTAGATACAGCAACATTAAATCCAGGTAGAAGAACTAATGAAAGCTGAAAACAATGACAAAGGCATCAGAAAACTCATGGATTCACTAGAGAAGCAAAAGCATGGCTGAATTTTCAAATCCTTCCTGGTTCATTGATTGGCAGGAAAAATTTAGATTTTAGAAATAAAAGGGCAGCTCCCCGCTATCCATAGGTTAATAGTTAATCAGCCCAAAGTTCTCAGCAGGAATTCTCTCACATGATGGTAATGAGCTCTATTAAAGACTTGGTGGATTAACTCCATGGATTTTTAATCATGTCATATCTGTCCAAATCCATACGGTAATTTAATTTGCGTCCAACGTGCTGTTTTCTCCCTCCATATCAAGCCTTTTTCCTCCAAATACATTTTCTTTGATCTTTTCACTACCATTAAAAAAAGATTTCCATACTGGAATCTCCCACCACTGTCTGCACTTGACAGTGTGCCACCCACACAGTTTTGTGCAAGTGTTAAGCCTACAGTATTCATAAGCTCTCTAAGCTGCGATTCAGAATAATTTCTACAGCAGATGTTTTTCTTTTCCTCTGCTTTCATATTTAGTAAGATTTTTAAAAAATTAAAAATCAGCACATATTAAAAATAAAGATGATAGAAATATAATTGCAGCCAGCTGAAGACTGGAAGGAAAGACTCTGTTCAAGGACATCTAAACAATCAGCATCCAGGTCCAAGCTCAGATGCCCAAATGCTAAGAAGTGAGAGCATCTCCTACCCCTCATTTTTACTTCCACTGAAATGATTAAGAGGGTGGGGGCTGTTTGAAACACATCTTCTCTGTTTGCATTGCTTCAGTCTTTTGGGGTGTGTGTATACAATGAGGGAACTTCTGTGTACAAATCAAATCCTCAGGGATGGGCCAGCATGTTCTGTGTGTGCAGTAACATGCATGAATTTGAAGGTGGGGACAGCTCCTGCTGTGCCCTTGTGTGAAAACAATTTGTTCATTTTTATATGATGAATCTTTAGGGTTTTTCCATTGAACTCACAAGTGTTCAATGATTACTGTACTTATTGCACACTCTTCAGCATTCTTGAGTAAACACAGTCACAGTGCTCATATCACTNGGGTTTCACTTCCTTTTTTTTTTTTTTTTTTTTTTTTTTTTTTTTTTTTTTTTTTTTTTTTCCTGAGGGGGGAGGTTGTCAGCAAATAGCCAGAAGCTTAAGGTCTAAGACTCAAATCCCCATTAAAATATATCAAGATAAGGGCTTGTATATGTCACTATTTTACTCTTCCACAGTTTCATAATTTTATTTAGTTAATGTTTTGCTATACATCAAACTCATCCAACAGATATTTAATTTACTAAATAGACTCAAAAACTCATGATACCATGCTCAGTGCCGACAAAAACAGTTGCAAATCATTAATAAGAGATGTAGGAAATCAGCCACTGGTGTGTGACAAAATAATTTGTCTCAATCTGCTTTCAGTACCATTATTTATAATCAAAGATAAAAAATCTTCAACCCTGGAATTAGTATTATTCCTTATTTGACTGTACATTTTTACTGAGGAACAAACAGATCTAAAGGGTTAAAATGTAAATAACTTAAAAACAATCATTACTTTGCTATTCTTGAGATCCTAATTTTAAAGTAACTCTTATATTCAGGTACACCAAATGGAAAAGGGAGGCATTAAGACTTCATTTCTTGTGAACACAGTAATACCTCTGTTATGAGAGGTGTTTCACCAACATCCTCTCATGCACACTTCACATCCAGACTGAATGCTAGTGTGAATGGAATTAAAAATGCAAGAAATATAAAAACTTACCTTTTAACTTCTGATTTGGTTTGGTTTTGTTGGGTTTTGTTTCTTGTGGTTTGGTGGTTTTTTTCCATATTTCTTTTTCATTTCTTTCACACACACTCAAAACCTTAAAAGAAAGAAAAAATTCTGCATGATTATTCCTCCCATAAAATCTGAATTTATGAAAGCTTGAGATTTAAAAATAATAATAAAAAAAAAAAACTCGGGGATGCTTCAATGCATCTTGTTCAATGCAAATGCTTTTTCAAATACTATTATGTAACACATAAGGGACACAGGTGAAATAAACAAACGGTGCCTCAAACATCTTCCAATTCACTGGCAAACTTCCAGGGCCTGCAAGCAGATCGTGGTGGAGGCAGAGCCAAGACCTTTCCACTGGTGCATCCAGGAGAGTGTGAGGTGGTGGGGATAAACTGAAACAAGAGAGGTTCAGGCTGGTTGGAAGGAGGAACTTTCCCTCTGTGAAGCCATCAGGTAATGAAGCAGGTAGCCAAGGATCCTGTGCCATCCTGCTCCATGGAAGTTTTCAAGACTGAACGACGGCCTGAGCAATGTGGTCTGACTTGATGTCTAACCATGCTTTCAGGTGCTCTTCCTCTCAAACACACCTTTCTGCAAAGACATCTGAATATTTATTTGCCTAGAATTGTTCAGAGTGCACACTATCATCTTGCTCATGTGTACAAGATGCTGAACTAATACTTTAAAATCCTATAAAGACAAAGAAATAAAATAATTACTATAGAAAAATGTACTCCTCACAAGTGCAGTAACCAGCAGAAAAAATATAATTTCTTCTCATTCAGGCTCATATGAATTGGCTATGCAAACAGGAGTAGATATTTATTCATAATGGTTCACACAAGCTGCTGTGGAAATAAGCTCTAGCAAAAGAGTAGTGAAACTGAAGAGCTACAAGAAAATCTCCTATATTGTATATTTTATGTCTCAGTACAGCTACCACAGTAATGACTAGTAGAGAACTTCACAGAGCCACAAATATCTCCTGAATATTTCATCAGGGATGTCCATCTTACAGTCCTTAACAAGTTTGGGACAGGTGTATTAGATTAATTTATAAAGTAATCTCTGTTAAATGTATTTCAGAAGAGTCACTCTGCCTGCTTGCCTAAATAAAAAACAACAAAAAAGTACAGTAGTGTGCAAAACTAAGTCTAGAAGCATTATTCACATTAATGAGTAGTATTTTGCTTGGCTGATAAGCACATGGCTGGTCACTGGCTGTAAAGAAACTGTTTACCCTATCTTTTTTGTGCATATTTAAGTTTGGTGAAATAAAATAAAGATATTGATCTGATGCAATGGAAAACAAAAGCCAAGAAAATTGTTTAGACTAGTAACATTTTTCTGAAGTGGGTATAGGTGTCTGTGAGAATTTACACTAATCACTGTCAATCTTTTTTACTGCTAAGCTTCAATTAGCACCTCCGAGAGGAAAGGAACAAAACCAATTCATTGCAGATTTTTCATCATAGGAGACTTGCCCTTCTCAGTAAGTGTGCAGCTAAGCTGTGCACTGATCTCCAGCAGGCAACTTCTGCCAGCCCCAATGAAGAGCAGACAATGGCTACTAAACTAAGACACCTCTTAACCAATTATTAATTACAAACTACTCCTTAGCAAAGTGCAAGATAAATAAAATGAGGTACTATCGCAAAACGTCATCCTGAAAATGGAGCTGAAACCACTCAGCTTTACTATAGTATTATTACACTTAAATACAGTTGCTATACAATTGAAAGAATAGGGATCCCATCAAAATAGAAGTATCTCATAGGGTTAAAATATTGCTTCATTCCTATGAAATGATATTTTGGAGATCCTCTTGTGAGATATACTCTGGTTTCTGACTGGATATATTCAGGATTTTTGTAGATCAAAAAGATAAGTAAGTAATTAGGAAACTACAACTGCAATTATATCCCTGGGAATTTGAGGGCAAAATATAGACAGAAAGAATATCTCTATTTCCATTTGCAAAAAGAAATAAAGGGGTTTTTTACAGTGCTGGAAAAGGCTACATAAAAGACTTGCAGCAAAACCAATACTTCAGATTAATGCTCTTTTAAAAATTCATTTTTCAGAAGGCTGTCATTGTCTTAAGCCTTCTCTTACCAAAAAGGAGCTTCAAAGCACAATGAGAAAAAGTAATAAATGAACATGTCTCAAAGAAGGAAGCAGTCCATCTTGCTCGTTGTGATGAAGAATAAAGGTTATTTGAAGAGCTGTGCAGAAGGATCAGCATGGATCTAAGCAGCCTACTGCATGTCAAGGAGTTTTGTACACCTAAGTGTGCCCTGTCCAGGCAGCCATGATGGGGTATCAGTGCTTTTGCTCACAGCAGTTATTGCCATCAATGCAAAAGGAAGCCTTTGAGAGCTAAGTATTCTACATCTTCATAACACCACCACAGGTAACAACAGATGAAATTGTCAGCTGCTGAATTTCTTACCACAGTTAGAGAGACAGAGGCTGGCATCCAGTGTGTAATGATACCTGATATCCTAGAAACACAGATTTACTCTCCTCAGTACTACAGAATGTGCTTCAGTACTCGCTCTTCCTTCCACTGCCCGTAATAGGAAAGGTTCACCACTCCTACTGCTCTCTGCATCCTGACCATGCCTGTAGGAATGGACCACACCTTGCATGGGCATATTTAAGGTATTTCCTTCCATACCCACTCCATGCTACTGTGGGAATCTGAACACAGGAAGGTCCCTTGCACAGGAAGGGACCATATGGGCTGAGTTTGTTCTGCTCTTTTTTTTCCCCCCAGACCATCTCCTAGGGACAACAGCTTTGTGCCTGCTGCTGTTCAAAACAGTCTGTCCCAACAAGAAAAATGACACAAGGAAGAATTGTTTATTGCCATATAGAAGAGATTTCAAATTGAGCTACTTTAATGAAAGCAATTTTAATAAATATCAACCAAGATTTCTAAACTGACAAAAGCACGATTACAAAATTACTGAATTTAACAACACATTTTCCTGAGATTAAAAGCAATTGGCAGATGCCAAAGGGGGAAAAAAGTGGTGTCACATATTGCAACTTTTTATGACAGATGGTTTCAAATGGATTAATGAGGTGAGTGCTGAATTTCTAGGTTGTGGTTAATATTTAACCTCCAGTCAGCAGACACCTCTAAGATTTTTACACCTGAGTGGTCAAGTGGCCTACCTAGCTGACCTGTTAGAAACACTGCTCTAATTTTAAGAGTATCTACCAAATGAAAAAGAAAGTTAACAAATATTGCAGAGTAGAGAGGGGATTAGAGAGGCCTTGTCACAACACTGGTGTAGAAATGGAAATTCAATACTTTCTTTTCCTTCTGAGATGCTGAGGAGAGACTTACCAAGTACATGAGCTCATATTATGTCAGCCAGGAGGAGCATTGCCCCAGGCTGAGGGAGGTGATCCTGCCCCTCTGCTCAGCCCCAGCGAGGCACATCTGGAGAGCTGTGCCCAGTTCTGGGCTCCTCAGTAACAGAGCGAGCTCCTGGAGTGGCTCTGGCAGAGGTTGACAAATAGCAAGAAGGGACGGGAGCATTTCTCCAGGAGAGGCTGAGGAAGCTGGGGCTGTTCAGCCAGGAAGAGATGACTGGGAGGGGACCTCATCAATGTCTGTATCTGCAGGGAGGTGTCAGGGACCAGGCTCTGCTCAGGGCTGCTGAGCAGGAGGACAGGAGGCCATGGGCAGGAGCTGATGCACAGGGAGTTCCACCTGCACATGAGGAAGAATTTCCTTACTCTGCAGCTGCCCCTGCATGGGAACAGATTGACCAGGGAGGGTGTGGAGTCTCCCTGGCTGGAGAAATTCCAGATTCATCTGACACAATCCTGGGCCATGTGCTCTAGGATCACTTTGAGAAGGGAGCTTGGACCAGATGACCACTGTGGTCCTTTCCAGCCTTGCCCATTCTGTGATTCATCTGCAATAATGAGTCTTTTTGATGCATTTAGGGTATCACAGAAGTTACTTGCTTGATATAACCAGCAGACATGACCTGCTTCAATACCTTCATTATCTCCTGACTTTCCCCGTTTATTTGGCTAAGAAGTTACAGAAAAGTGTATCACATTGCAGTAGACAGAACCTTTCAGACACTAAAATAAAGCTAAAAAGTTCGAAGCAAGGCCTAAAATCAGGGTTTGCAGCTAAACCAATTTGAATTTGATTCATGTCCATAGAGTTGTTACTGAAGCACTTCACTGTGATCACTAATATTCAGTCAATTGAAGACACCATTTTGAAGGAACTACTGGAAACACAGTGTACAACAGTATCTACAGAAGTTCAAAGGTGAATGAGAGCAAAGTCAAATGAGAAATAGTAATACTCATAGTGCAAATATTTACCATCCCCCCAAAAAAATTATCAGGACATTCCATTTCACTACCTTCCTCCTGAATTTATTCTCTCCCTGGAATATAGATGAAGTCATCCTGAAGTGACTTACTACTATATTGAATATCCTGCATTTCTTCAACAAATTGGAAAAAACAGTGCCTGGTCACACACTCTTATACTGTAGCTATTTACACAGTATCTGCTTCACAGAGAGTCTGCATAGGCATACCCTAATCTTTAAGAGTATAGGGGAGTGTTCCTTATTCTCTAATAAATTAGGAAGAAAGAGATGAAGAAACAAATGACTAACTTAATAAAAGAAAAAATAGTTAATTAAGAGGATAACAAGTTTCTTTTGGTTTCAAAATTCTTAAAGAGAATACTGCCAAATAATGTGACAAAACAAGTGATACTCTGAATTCAAGCTACAGTCCATATATCTGTACACCCTTCTTTACAAAATGTTTATACAAAGCATTCATTTCTATGAAAAACCATCACATAAATTGTTATATAACATACTTTTGTAAGTCTTTGAGAAGAAAAAATAACTATATGTGCAATAAAAATAAATATAATATATTAAAATGTTCCATATATGTTTAATATTTTATATAAAATGTATTTTTATGTAAATAAAATGCAGAATATGCTCCATGATGACTGGCAATATCCTCAACCCTTGCCAGATTTGTCTATTGTGCTCTGTTTGAGCATGTCCCAGGTAGATATTCAAGAAGTAAAATAATTAGCCAAACTGGAATACACAGTGATTATCTAAAAGGGTACTTAGAATTCTGCTCTAATAAATGTGATGAAGCCCCTAATGACTTCAGGCAGCAGGGGGAGGGGAAGTGGAAGAAGACAGTTTGAAGCTGTTTTCATTATGAAAACCGACAGCTCTTGGTTCCAATTTCACCCCAAACTGCCATAGAGATTAATATATTTTTTTTCAAAGGCCCATTTTTATAAGAGATTACATTTTCCTCTGAAAGCAGAAGAGCTCCATTGAAAGACATGCCCATTTGTTGTTGTCAGCTTCTGCCTAACTGGGCTGAAAGCCTACTGTAGCTCTGCAGATCTGTGACCTGCACTTCACTCCCTCCAGGCACTATAAATAATTTCCATGGAAACAGCACTGAAGAAGATATCTGCAAGCCAAGAAGATATCTATAGCCTTTCTGTTGGATTTATGTCTTTTATTTTATCCTCTACATTTTCTCAGTTAAACCAACATTAAATACGTTTATTCTATAAAATATGTTACACACAACACCAAGGTAATAAAAGAAATGAAAGATAAAGGAGGAAAAAAATAAAGGAGATTCCTACTCCACAATATGTATGCATCTATAGATTATTTTTATATCCTGTATTCCCTTTTGTCCTAAGGAAACAGCACATTGCATAAACATTGCACTTTTTTTCACAAAAGGAAGCATTCTCCCTAAGTCATAAGGCTTGAAGACATATATGATAATATCATTAGGTATTTAATGAAGGGTGTTGTAATTCACACCTTGATGAGGCTGAGTAGTAGATATATGAGAAATCACAAATATCTGCTTCTGTGGCTCTGCCACAGCCACATCAGACCACAAAGGGAGGAACTGAACACAGGGGATGCACTGCAGTCCTGCAGTGTGCAAATCTGCTCTTCAGGCCTCCATGCCAATTCCTGAGCAGTGAGAATCAGCTGACTTCCAAACCATGGGAAGAAATGCTCAACACAGGGACCTAGTAAGGATCATCTGGAAATGTAAAATGTACTGGATTCTGTTCCCTCATGATCCTCCAGCTGTTGAGAGTCCATGTATGTTGGAGGTGTGCAGTACTCCCTATTTCTCCTCCTGGCCACAGAAATGCCAAGGCTTTAGACCCTCCCTGCCAGGTCTGCAGCCTGGACTGTTTTCTTGGTCCACTGAAACTGCAGACGAGCAGTCCCAAATTATAAGAGCCTCCTGACTCCAAGATCAGTCTACAGTTATGGGAAGAAACTGAGAATTTCTCTCCTTTGACTGAGGTTGTGCAAGGTGCCTATAGCTTAGGGGATGAAGGAAGTGAATCAAAGGATCAAATCAAAACTCAAACACCAGCCCCTAAGGAGAAAGAGTAATCCCTGCTCTGTTTTTTTCTTTTCAGGATAAGAATAACAGTCATTGAATGCAACAATAAATTTAAATAGTTATTCTTAGTTGTGTTACAGCTATTTTTGGAGCTGCTTTTCCTCTCCATATTCCTCCTATAGGATCTGAGATTTATCCTCACACAAGTTTTGAGTGCTGGCTATGAGATTTTTCTTCATTAAATTACATATAATCTCTTATATTCTTCCTCATATATTTATTTTCATAGGAAGAATTCATACAGTTCATAGTAGTATCAACACTAGGATTAAAAATAACAGCTTAGGTGTCCTCAAGTCACTGCTCTAAAGCAAAGATTTATTTGAGGAAATGTTGCCTACTGTTACATAAGCCCTTAGCTGTAATCATCCTTTAAGGCTTCTCTCTATATTAAAAAATGATAGAAAAATACTTGAGAAGCAAAGACTATCTTAAAATGTTTTGATCCAATGAAGTTTAGAAAAATATCAGATAGAAGCTAATTCATCATAAGAAATACGTGTATTTACATCTTCCAATAGCTGCTGAAATCCAGATTCCTTTTAAACTCATGTTTGACAGCTTTTAGGTCCAGTAGTTAGAAGAAAAAGAGTATCAAGATCAGAAAAGTTATTTCTTGTTCTCAATCTAAAATATTCTGAAGGGGGCTATTTTTTCAGATTGTTCTCATATCCCAGCTCTAACTGCCAGAATTCTCACTTAACTACTTAAGATGATACCTAAGTATTTAACATTATGTCCACTACTGAACATTTCTGGGTCTTTTCTTACCCTAAACCAAAATGGAAAGCTCTGACTTGATTAGGAATACAGTTTTTACAGTGACAGGACACAGAGCAGTAGAGCAGATTGTCCAGGGAGCCCAAGAAGTGTCCAGACTTGGAGGCCTCAAAAACCTGATGAATCTCTTTTGAACTCAGTATGGGTTATGCTCTGAGAAGTGAGTTGGGCTGGATGCTGAGTCCTACTCAGCCTACATGACTTTGTGTGCCTGGATAGACTTAAAAGTACAGATTATGAAGTGTTCCAGACTCTGGATTTTTAATTTTTTTCCTATAGTTCTGAGTTATGAAATGAGAAAAACATCCCAAGGATGTATAGAAGAAACACACTCAGGGTCTCTGGCAGCTTTGGAAGAGAACTGGCAGATGATCACAAGGATGTCATTGTGACAGAGGCGCTACTTGACTCCTGCACTGTGGTCACTTCCTGTAAATGCTTTCATCAATACAACACACACAACCCAAAGCAGCTGTTTAGGTTTTGACAGGTCAGAGCACAGTGCTGAGATTCACAGTTTCAATTCAGAAGTGATAGGTAAGAAATAGTATAAATCAGCCACCATGCAGTTCTTTACCCCCCTGAGCATTCAGACCTTCCACATCTGTTTGCATTTATTCTAACTACCTGTTTGACACAGCTGACCTACCTGAATAACTTATCTCTCAAGCCAAATACAACACTGAACCATAAAGTTGGAACGAAAAAAAAAACTCCAGAGATACTCAAGTTATTGGAGTCTTTAATTACAGGTCATAAAGAGAATCTCTTTCTCTTAAACAAGGGGGGCACTGCTTTGCTGGTAACTGCTAAGACACATTTAACTGCTAACCCTTTCCTTCAACAAAGCTACGTGTATTGTTAATTTTAAGTTGCTTTTTCACTGCCAAAGCTATGAGGAATGAAAACCCACTTCCTCTCAGCACAGTTGCTGGTGCATCACAATTTGTACCTCTGATAATGCACATGTAAAATCATGACTCAGTAACACACAGGTACTTGCTACAGACTTCACACCTCAGCTGTGGGTTTGGAAT
Organism: Aegithalos caudatus; assembly: GCA_013389925.1. Lineage (NCBI taxonomy): Eukaryota > Metazoa > Chordata > Aves > Passeriformes > Aegithalidae > Aegithalos > Aegithalos caudatus. The sequence goes on from WEIU01007033.1 coordinate 417,272, forward strand.
GGCCTGGTAACTAGATGACACATTTCTAGTCTCAGATGATTCTCACCTTTTACAGATATTAAATTTTGTGGTGTAATTACTAAAAAGTCTCTCACAATCTTCTTGCTCTGAGATGAGTATTCAAATCATCTGGGATCAGGCTATAATTAATTATGAACAGCATTCTTTACAAGGACTTCCACTTTCATGAACAAACCTAGTTTTTGCATTGGGTTTTGCTTCTCATAGCTAAGCATGACTTATGGTTGGGCTAAACAGCCTCCAGTCAGTGATATCCTCCCATCAGAGCACAAGTGGGTCACTGCAATATCTTAGAAAGTAGGCTGCCTTCTGCATTATTCCTAGACACAAGAAAAACTCAAGACAGCAGAGTTCTCCTGTAATTGGGCATATGATAAGCCTCAGGCTCCTGCTATGTTGTTTTTACAAAGAACAATATAATGCTACAGTCTTGAATTGCAGTGTCTATCTTCCAATTTTGTTTAAGGTAAATGATAGCTAAAACACTGCAGAGGGAATTTAAAGAACAACTTTTTTACAAAATTTGAAACAAACAGATTTATTATATAGTTTGGCATGGTTTAAAAGTTCTTCTGTAAATAGAGGCTAGGAGTTGTGTTTCTGAGGACACAGAGTATCTCAGAGGCAGTGCTATGTATATATTCACTGAACCAGAAGTCAAGCATTGTTTACATAACAAAAAAAAAAGCAAACCAAAGCCCAGAATACTTGCTTTCACTTAGACAGCCGTACAGCTGCAGAGCTTGGGCCTTTGCAAAAATTGCGGTGGGGGGATTAAGAGCAGGGCTGTTGTGTTTGTCCCCTTGACACTCTAATTTTTGTCTCGTCCTGCCCCCTGGTGGGAGCACAGGCCGAGGGTCTGTTGGTTTCACAGAGACACACTTTTACAATGCAACCCCAAACTACACTGCATTTCTTACATGGCTTTTTTTGTGATAAAGAATGTGTGCCAATTAACATACTAATTATTTATTTGAATTCTAACGGAAATAAAACAGTATTATTATTTAATTAAATAATTTCTTTATCCAAATTATTACATAAAAGAATTGCTTTCTCTAAAACTTAAACTCACCTGCAGAATATTCATATTGCAATAAATAGATATTTAATACTTATAACTAAATTAGAATGGATAGTAAATTTTATATACATATATATCTATATCAACATACAGTACTTATTCAGTGGTGTTTTAGTAGGAACTCAAGATACAGCAACATCTATAGCATGAGAGCTTCTTTACTTAACGATTACATAAATTCCTTACTTTTATTTCAAGAAGGATCAACAAAATGATAGCACAGACCTGCATTGTGTTACAGCTCAGTAGCAGAAAATACTTTAGATCTAACAGGTGGGAAGGAAAAAGCAGAATCAAAGGCTTTAAAAGTGTTAACACTTGCCATCCGTTTAACTGCTGCAATTCTACTCTCACTGAATGATATCATCTAAGAGTAGCAAAGTTACTGCCAGTGCAAGTAAATGCTGATTTTAACCTTGTCAGCCACATTTAGATTATTTTTGACACACCTGTATTGCACCCTCAATTCCTTCATCTCATTTAAACTCAAAACTATTCCATATACTCTTGAACTCCTTCAGGTAGCCAGGTCACCCACTGGCCTTTCAGGTGTCTCTTATCCCAAACTCCAGGTTCTACAGACATTAGTGGTTGTAGGCAGCACATTCTGCTCTTGTCTACATCAGAGCTGTAGTGGAGGTGGGAAAAATCACCCAGCCCCACTCATTCACTGAACTGACAGTGCAAACAGCAGCACTGCAGTCTCTGAGCCATGAGGTACCAATGTTTGGCTGAGTGTGACACTGGAGGACACTCACCCCCAGTGCTCCAGGAGCCACCATTGGCATCTTGATAAACCAGATCAGTCTGAGCAGCAGGCAGCCCTGTCCACCCCTCTTCTTTTAGGTTCATCTGCCAAAGACCAAAGGGGGATTTACAACTTTCCTTGGTTTCCTACTGCAGGGATCAAAAGCTACTTTTGAACATGTGTCTATACATGCAAGCTAATAGAAAAGCTCAATCCTATTTGCACTCAGTACAAATCAGAAGTTGCTGTAAAGGCATTTAGAAAGACAAAACATCAAAGTAGCAGAAAATACCAGAAACCATACCAGAGGTTTTATGATTTCCATATATATTTTGGCCTGGGTTCTCAGCTGGTGGAGCAGCCCAATTTCCACCACCTTCAATCACTGTTTTGCAGTCACCAAGGCTCCAGCCATGTGTGACAGCTTAGGGCAAAGGGAGATCAGACATCTTCCTGCAGTTACATAACAGTTTGCCTAAGTGGTGAATTTACAAGTTGTGATCAGATTGGTCTACCCTGCAGAGGCCTGTGAAAATGCCTTGGGTTATGTGACACAGAACTACAACATAATGCCCCTGACTGATCAAAAACCCTGTAAGAAATGGGAGGTTGCAGATGAAGATGAACTGCCAGCTGCAGTCTAAAACCAAAATATTTAAAGAACAATTTCTTATGACTGCAATTTACCACAGCACCACCTTTTCTCTACTTAAGCATCAAATTCAGAGTGATTTGTGGTGAAACATTTACGGACTATACGTCTTTATGAACTCCAAGTACTGGGGTGCAAAGGGTTGTGTTTTTATGGCTGTTTGATGGCTTATCTTAATTATTGCCACAATGCTCTAACCACAAAATTAAAATCTAATGAGATCTCCATTTGGATAAGTTCACTTAAATTGTCAAGAGTACAAGTAAGAGCTGTAAAAGCTAATAAAAAAAAAAAAAAAAAGTAACTCCATACCTTGAAAAACAGAAACAATTTTGATTTGTCTCCAGGGTCTGTAATTGATTCAGTCCCTGATTTATACAATTTATATTCTCAATAATTCAGATGAGGACATGATTCTGCAATTGCTGTTTATGTCAAACAGCATACACTCAGGTGAATAACACCATTGATTTTATATTGTAACTGACACAGGAACTAAGTGGGAAGCTTTGCACGGTGAAGAAATAGCTTATTTTTTGTGCTACTTTGAACTACCATGCTGAAAAGTTGTTTGGTTGGGCCATCCAGTCCATAAGTAGCTTACTTGACATGCTCAGGGAAGAGGCAGATAGTCAAACCCTGCCTACTGACAAAGAGCCTGGGAAGCTGGAGCAACCTTCCTGAAGCAACCTAGAGATAGCACAGGTCTGTCCCACCTCTAGGCTGCAGAAAGGACCCCTCAGGGCCCAGCCCATGTTAAATTCTGCAGGAGCTGCACGTGAAAATTTGTAAAAACCATTTGCATTGACATTCTTTTAGGCTGTATCAGACCTAACACGTTGTACTACGTGAGGTAAATTGCAAATATTTGTTTTCACTATAAAAAAAGACAAACTGTAGCTAATTAAATATCACACTGCCTTTGCAAAAGCAAACAGGATAAGAGGAGGCTGAGGGCTATCTGTACTCAGGCCAGTGACCAGAAACTGCAACGAGGAAAGTTCTTCAGTTCCAGCACTGGGCCCTGCTCTGTGATTTCAGTGCCGGCTGTGGTCTGTGGCTGGGCTCTCACTCCCGGCAGCCTGTCTGGCAGAGAATTCCCTGCAGAGACTTTGTGGCGATGCCTAGTGTGGATGATGACTATCTCATCAGACTCCAAGTGCTTTAAGAATTATGATCAAAAAGTGGATGACCCAGTTCAATAATGAAATATCATTAATATTGTATATTTTCTGTCTCCTAGGCAACCACACTTTTTTGTTTGTTTGTTTAAACACACACATATGAAAAGATTCAGGCAAGAACACACATTATTTCCTTCAGCAGGACGTGCTCTCCCATGCCTGAGATATTTTTTTGCCACGGCATTTGCATCACCTCACCGGAGAGACTTGAGGGAACTGTTGGCTGCATTAGGGAGCTCCTGTCCAATTCATGGATCTCTGCTCCGCCGCTTGGGTTGCCTCCTCCTCCTCCTCCTCCTCGGGAAGGAGGGCTGTTTCCCATACTTTTCCCCTCGCTGCTCAGCACCTTTGCGGCCTTTCCCCCTCCTGAGGGCCCGCGGGCCGGGCTGTGGGCGCTCCCCTCAGGGCGGCCCGTCCGTCCCAGGCCGCGCCCGTAGGGACACAGAGCGCCGGGAGCGCCCAGGGCACCCGCGGGAATCGCTGCCGCGTCACCGCTCAGGAGGGACAAAACTCCTCCGGTTTTCATCGATAGTAGCTGCCGGCTTTCCCCACTCGCAAAACAGCCTTTTTTTAAGGAATTTTCTGAAATGTTCGTATTTCCCTTGCGGTTCAAGCAAGTTGAAATTGAATTTTCCGTAGTGAAATGAGTCATTGCAATCTTTCACTCACATTCCTAACCACATCCCACCCTGGCTAACTATTTGAGCTGGTCAAAGTTACAATGAAAGAAATATAGGAGGCCAAAAAACAGAGAAAGAGGCAGCCTTGGATCAAATTTTCTTCTAGAAGTTGATATATAGAGACAAAGCCCTTCTTTTCTGCAACTATTTTTTAATCTTTGCTAGATTTTTAATATGGTTAACATATACGGTCAATAAAGAGCCATTAAATCTAATTTTATATTTACCCACAGAATTTCTTCAAAATATACCATCAGCTAAAAAGCACTTGCATGAAAGAAATTACTGGAATTTGAGAAATAAAACCATTCCTCGGTGACATCTGTATTGCCTGTTAGCAGCTAAAAAAGCACCAAAATTTTCCAATCTGGTTCTCTTAAAACTGAGCTTTTACCCCAAGAGAAACTGCAAGCCCTTGCTTTTTATCTTAATTCAAGATGAAAAAAAATCTTAAAAGACAAAAATCACTTGAATGTTTTCCTGGAAGAAATGTCCATTTTCCAATTTCCTATCTCCTTTGAACAGTCTCCCTCTGCAAAAGCTCTTTTATCCCAGGAGGGAATATATTAATGATTCCATTGATTTCCATGTTTGAAATGCATGTTCATCACCCAAAAGACACAAACACACATCTCAGCTTCCCTGATGAGCAGTGTAATTCTCCTCTCAGATCAGCCAAACACAAACATACTTCAACAGAGCAGCAAACAAGCTGGACATTCCTTGCCTCTGCTTTTCCAGCACACACTGCTGGAAAAATGCTCACTGGAGAAAGTGCAGGCTAGCAGGACAATAAAGGATAAGTGAATATGCAAATAGGAGTCTAATCTATTCTATATCTGTGACCTATTCATAAACTAAAAATTAACAGCTTGGAATTAATTGTTGACGGTACTCAGAATACTAAGTGGGGAAAAAAGAGGCAGCCTTGGATCGAATTTTCTTCTAGAAATTGCTATATAGAGACAAAGCCCTTCTTTTGTGCAACTATTTTTTAATCTTTGCTCAGTTTTTAATATGGTTAACACATACAATCAATAAAGGGCCATTAAATCCTCTAATTTTATATTTACCCACAGAATTTCTTCAAAACTGACAAGCATCCATTTTTTACTTGAAGCCATTTAAAGTTCATCACCCTTTTCCTGGTTCCTTTTAGTCATTAATACCTCTTACTTACAAAAAATTCACCTGAAGCACTATAAACCCACAGCAACGTAATCATGAGAGTTGCCTTCTTTACTGCAGCAGGATTACAAATAGGAATGCTTCTCCTAACATGGCTGTGGAATTGCAGTCCAGCTTCTTAGTACTCAGGGTTAAAGAACTGGTTAAGGAGTTTTTGCCTGGGGTTTATAGGAGAAATCATGCTTTATAAACCATGTGTGGCACATCCCCTCAGAGCTGAGAAGCCCAGTTTCCTTTTCCTACCTTCACCACATATACCATTATTATTGGTTGTGTTTTCCCACCAGTACTGAAAGTCTCATCTGCTGCTCTTGTACATTTTCCAGTAGATTTATACAAGTTAGATTGCATGAAAATCTGGACCTTCATTAAACCAAAGTAATGAGATAACTTCCACACTTGTATTCAGGTACAAAAAATACACCTACTTTTAGGGAGTAGTTTATACAGAATCATAGAGTATGCTAAATTGGAAAGGTCAATCAAGTCCAACTCTTCTGCCTGGGGGTACTATCATTCCTTCATTCCTCTGAGTTATTCAAGAGAAAAAAACTTATTTGTACTACGGTAGTAATTATATCCCCTGAAGAGTGTCTGACTGTGCCAGGCACAAGTAAATGCATGAAACAATAAAGTCACTTCCTGTCTCAAAGAGGTACACTTTAAGCATACATGAAAACAGATGGAGAAAACCCTGGAGTATTAATATTGTATGCACCAGAAGGGATTATTCTCACTGTGGGTGAATTAGACTGTATGTATGCTGTTGCTGCTTGTACTGAAAGTCCTTGGTCCAATACCACGTCTTGCAGGAGGTGGAATAAAATTTTCTTTCAAAGTCTGCAGATTGAGTGTTCCCTCCCACACAATTCATTATACTGCTGTCAAGGTTAATTCTCACTGGCATTGTCATTTTTGTCTTGAAAATGTTTTCATAATGCAGGAGGCTGCAATGGAAAGAATCACTGACACAAGTTTGGCATGCTTTTCTGTAAGCAGTAGAAGAAAACTCTGCCTGCATTGCAGGAATGATAATCAGCATATCCCATGGGTAAGTACTTGTTTCCCTCATCTGAAAGCATCACAGAACACAACTGTACCAACAGTCATCACTTACTTTGTATCAGTGCACCAGTGGTCAGCAGCAGGGAAAAAGGAGAATTTAGTAAAATATATCATGTTGTCTTTTAATATGTGATGTCTGGAGCATTTCTGCAGCAAACTACTGACCTGAAAGTCCAGGCGGTTTGAAAGCTGTGACCTTACAAGTGATTTTACCTCTCACCACGTCCCTTTAAAATCTGTACTGCTAGTCTCTACTGAGAATAGTGTTTGGCACATCTCAAACACATTGTAGAGTGGGTTTCATTTTTGAGAAGCTTTGTTTTCTCTTCTTATGTCTAATACATTTGAACTTCCATAGAAAGACCAATCAAACCAAAAGAATACTCTGTCATAGACTGCATGGGGACCAGATGTGCATCTGTTGATGTTGCTTAGAGATTTTTCCCAGTGGATTTAAATTGGGAACATGAAGAGGCCATATGGTAGTAAAGATAATTTACATAGCACCTTTTATCAACAAATATTACAAAGGCCCCTGCAAACCATCTACTGTACAGAAAGAATTTCACTCAGAACTGAAACACAAATATCTCTGGGGTAAAACTTGGAAATACATAATAGCACACAGTAATGCTATGAAATAATTTCTAATTAGTTGTGAAAAATAAAGTCACAGCAAACTGAAATCATGAGAGGAGCACAGGTGGAGAAGTTCTACTAACAGATCAGTTGCAATCTGTACAGTTTCACCCTTATATGTGAAGTAATAATTTATGAAAAGTAGTTCATTCCTTTTGATAAGTGCAACTCTGATAAAATGATCTTCAAATATAGACATTGAAAACAAGAACAGAATTCTAAGTGGATAACTTGTTTTCCGTTTTGCAGATATTCACTGTACATATGCATAGTAAATGTGTATACTTCATCTTAATCTCAGTGCCCCAGTAGGTAATGTGGCCATGAAAATTTATACTAATTTTTGTATTTGCTATAGGTAGGAGTCTGGGAGGCTCTGGACATTTTCCAATACTGTCACGAATGTCACTACTGAAGTATGAATAATCAAGAGAAAACAATTGTTTCAAAGACAATATAAATTTCTTTCTATCCATCTTGGGAAAAGTGAACAGTAGGAGATAGAAAATGTGATAGATTGCAATATGCATCAGGGTCAGCTAAGAAAACAGTCATGATCTGCAAATAAAATGATGTAAAATTCCTTAGTGAGGTTTATTATTTAAAAATGTTACCTCTTCCAACCTTACTTCCAGGTTGAACCTTGCTTCAGTCCCAGATATGTCTAATGTGCTGTAGCTATATTCATATAATGTTTATCCTCTGTAAAAAGGCAAATAGAAATGCTGCTCAACAAATCAAATTAATATTAAGCAGACATACAACATAATTTATGTTGTATATTTATAGAGCTCCTAGGAGAACTTAGTACAAAGTCATTCACTGCACTTAAAATGAAATGGTAAAGCACTCTTATGTAAAGAGACTTTTGAAGCAAGAATTTCCAAAGAATCCAGGAAGTTCAGCTTCCAGATCCTATCTTTTGATTTCCTAAGAACTTCTGCCCATCCAGTAATCCAGGCCTGGTCACAAAAAGTCACAGCAGTCTAAATATCACATTTATCCTCATAACCCAGCCCCAGTGGTCCTTTCTGTCCCAGAAAAGATAAAGACAATTCTACTGATTCTATAGTAAATGACCAGCAGGTCTTTTCCTGATTCCAGCATTGAAATGTTTTGTAACCACCAGTGCAATGATTTTCAGCATAGCCATGTGACAGCTGCAAAAAATTTTGTGTATTAAACTAGCTGCTAATTAGGAGTAAAGAGTTTTCTTGAAGCTGTTCAAACTCTTAAAATTGACTGTGCCAAGGTCCATTGTCCAGATATTGCTGTTCACTTCAAAGGAATAACAGCAGAGAGAAACTGTACTGCAGACACATCAGTACTTGAAAATTATAGGTTAGGAAAGATAGCAAAGCTTTCATTAATAGAATTGTAGATCTCTGAGGGGGAACAGCACAGCCATGTGTGGAGGTTCTGTGTGCTTACCCCTGACATGCAACCACTTAGCATTCCTGAAAAATGGGCACTAGCAGTATCACTGCACAATTACAATGCCCATTTTCATGGTCATGCTTTGTTCACCCTCCTGATGGCAGTACTTACAGTCAGGGGTGTGGAATAACACGAACACAGTGCACTCCTACCCCCAGGAGCAATTTTCCCTTTTTTATTTGTATAGTCATATGCACTAAAAGGATGTGAAAAGGCTATTATTAAACTACCCTTAAATATGTTTGATGACACCACATGCTGACTCAGAAACTCCTTTCCTCCAAGCCCATTTAAAGCTGAGGGTCTAATTGCAAATGCTTTATTACTGTGTTGATAAATGTACCGTATCATTCATTCCTTTTCAGAAAAATTCCATGCAGGCCTTTTTAATAAAATGTTTTAAAGATCAAACTCAGTATATCCATTTAGAAGAGCAATCTCAGCTCTTAGCTATAGTAAAAATAATAATAATAACATTCACTGTACTTTGGATCTTCAAAGCACTGTATGGGTATTAAGCAATTTGTCTCTCTTGGCAAGGATTTTAGTTTGCATTGGACAGTAAGTAACAGCAGGTACCTTGTTGCTTCTTTTTTTTTTCTTCATTATTTTGTCCTTCCTGTTTTATTCCCCATAGGCTAGAAGTGTGTTGCTTCTCTGTTTATGGGTATTCTAGAAATTCCTTACTGGTGCTACTAAATGGTTTGAATTTGCTTTTACCAGCCAGAGCAATCCATCAAACTTCTATTATTTGTAAGATATCTCAGGAACAGAAATTAGAGTCAACTTTTGAAACCTGCTTTCTTGCCATAAAATGGAGCAGTCCTAGGTAGGTTTCACAAGGAAATATCCTCTTTCTTTCTTGCTTGCTCAAATGTCCTTATTTACTATCACAACTAATAGAACCAGAATAAGCAAGAATCTTGTATATTGCAAGTGCTGGAGTAGAAACTCACAATGAGTGTCCCATGGATGGTGTTTCACAAATACAAGGATAAACATCATTGTTCTTAATGCTTTTCAAAGCAGCCCAATGAAACAGGGCTTGACAATCCTTGCTTTCCATAGGAGACTACCTCCTCTCTGGGTGGCAAAGGAAAGTGCAAGCAAAAGAGTCAGTTCTGCTTAGAACCAAGGGTCAAAGGTGCAATAACCGAGATCTGTAGAGCCACAGTTTGTCACAGCAGCAATGAGAGTCTGCCACTCCAGAAATCAGTTGAACTTAAAACATATTGCACTGCCATTCCACCCAGAAACTGCTACAGTCTCCGTTCCTCTTTGCAGCAATTCCTCTCTGCAAATGTTCAGCATTGTAAAGTACTCACGTCCTTGAAATTTCTAATTAAATCCTGAGGGGCTTACAGATGTAACAAGCATTAATTCAGTGGTCTCTGATGTCAGAAAAACAGTCAATATTTAAGTGCATTACAGCCATTTATCTTTTGCTTATCCAGGAAACTATTTCTACAAGCCTGTGATGGGAACATTTTCAATAAACACTAAAATAAAATCACTGCAGCAGGTTGGATTGTAGAAATTCTCCCAAAATTGAGAATTACCAACAAAAAGAAGTGCAAATCTCACTTCTGAATTGTATCAGCATAAGTGTGAGTCATATTCAAGCAGCTGTGAATTCTCTGTGACTTTGTGTTGCTTCACCTCCTATCTCCTAAAGGTGCATGTCCTGGAAGTGCTCTGCCACATGCTCACTTCCCCAGGGCTGCATGGATATTTCTGCAGAAACAATTCTGAAAGGCTAAAACCCCATCTGTCTTCTTCCATGGCCTGTAGATCTGGAGAAACCAGTCCCTACCCAGTGATCAACTTGACCTTTGCCATTACCACTAAACAGTGCTCCAGGAAGAAGCAGGCTGATATTTTGCTATAGAGACAGCACTTTTCTGTCACAAAACAAAAAAAGACATCAGCTTTTTAGATGCCCAAGTCAATCATCTTTGATTCAGACACATGTTGTTAAGCTTTTCTCCTGAAAAAATAACATGCACATGGTTTATGTTTCCTATTATATCTAGAGATATATTCTGAATTCTCCTTTGGAAGCTTCAGTAGCTACAGAGTTAGTCTTGATGACAAGAAATTAAGAAAGTGGAGGGTAGCACTATGCTAGAAGAATTATGCACCTGAGGACAGAATACAAGACTTCAGGGTCTGAAAGGGTGAAGCAGAACTGTTTATCTCTCATGCCACATAGAAAAGATTTCTGAGCTGATTTATTGCTTAGCTTTTGAAAGATGAACAGAGTCACATAGAAAAAAAATCACTGTTTTCTTTTCTTCTTTCCAGAACTATAAACCTATATTTCAAAAGCCATTGTTGAAGTGGAGGATTAGATGAAAAGGTTGATCCCTGACTCAGTTTTCAAGGGCAGGTCTCAAGCTACTTAACCCAGGAATTTCTCCAGTTTTCTGTTGCATTCTATGCTGCCATCATCTGGCTCTTTTCATAAAACCTGACATTTTCTAAATCTCAGTTATCTCCAAGCCTGATTTTCTCTTTGGGTAAGAATCTTCAATGCTTTTCATGATGATCTCTCACTGTAAGAATTTACCTTTTCTCAAGCAGCAAGCATCTCTCTTGCAGCTACCACTGCCAGAACATTTACCCAGACTCTGGGCTGGGCATGCATCTCCCTTTGCCTAGCTGAGCACTCAGGGTGGAGGGAGGATATTAATTTATGAGTCTGTTCATACTCCAACATACTATTCTCATTCTAAACCTCTTCAATCACCTAGCAGAGATTTCTTGATAGCAAGCCAGTTACTTCTAGCATGCCAGCCACCAGCATCTTGACTATGCCCTAACTCAGAGAATGCAGACATTTGGTCATGGAAAACACCTCTCCTCCTACAGTGAAAGGGTGTTACCAGCTTTCCCAGTGATTTACTTAAATAGAAACAGGTTGTTTACTTACTCCAAGGCAAATCTTGTCTTCTGCCTGATGGGGCAATGATAAAAGGTGACAGAATCTTTCCAATCAGCTTACACAGACCCAAGGCCACACTGCTTCCAAGACACCACAACCTTCACCTCCTTCTCATATATATGGCAACCAGAGCACTGTGAAAGATTCAGAAACATTCATCTGGCTAAATTCTGGATTTCTGATGGTAGGTAAAACTGAGGGAACTGTGAAAGCATTGGCACTAATACGGACATGGGGAAGAACAACACATGCAATAAACTTTGCTCCATCTCTAGGTTGCAGCATACCACTCTGGGTTCTGAGGAAAGGCTTTTCCTGGAGCATTTCCAAGGCTTGGCTTTTTGTCTACTCTGATCTTCACAGAAGCTCTCTGTCTCTGTGCATGCCAGGCAAAAGTCTGCCTAGCCAAACATGTTCAGCTGCTTTGTCTCCCTGTTAGAGGATTCATCTAACCCGTTCTGTAGGGAACAAGACCAGGAGAGCAAGGCTGCCCCTCTGCTGCCCAGCCACACCCCAAAACAGAAGGATGCTACAGAGAGCATTTCTGTCCTCCATGGAACTGCAAACAGGCAAGCACAGCACATCCCTCTATCACAGCACACATCAATCAAGGCATGCAGCTCCTGACAGGACACTAATCAATCACCATGGGGAGACAGCAGCATGCAGAGACATTCCAATATGCTTTCCTTCATTCTTTTTCCTGGAACAGAAGAGGCAGGTTAAATAAGCCTCTGCTGGAGCGTGTGATGCACATTTTTCAGGGTATGGGAATTGCTGCATACAAAGGAGACTTTGAGGCCTATAAATTAGAATTAATAAGTCTTTGGGGCAAACCAGGAAAAAAGGGCATATTTACATAGAGACTTTGAGGAGAGATGAACCTAAAAAGAGAAAAGATGGGAAACTTGGTCTTAGAAATAGTAAAAATGTCTGCTTGGTTTTAATTTCCATGTCCAAGTGCTGAGAAAATCTATGGAATCAAAACAGAAATTAAATAGACACTTCTTTAATGAACAAAGTAAAAACATGCCTAATATTTGGATAGGCAGAAGTGACCACTTTGCCTAAGTACTAACTTCAAATGACAGTGTGCTGAAACTTAGAGATTCTGTATTTGCTATTTATTTTTGTAATGACAGAACAGAAGTGGGACAAAGGGGCTGGACAGCTGCATGAAACCTCCATTGTGAATTCAGATGTGAATTGGACCTGAACCAATACATGCAGGTCTTGAGCACCACTGCATGCCTCCCTTAAAAATCTTCACTGCCTGAATACTGGATGAATGTCTCCTTATGCATCCTGGGTTGAGACTTTCAGCCCACTTGGGAACAGGGAGAAGTAGAACTGGGCTCCTAAGGCTTAAAAGAAGTATCAATCCTAATGAAGCAACACAGAAAGTAAATATGTACCTCTAAAAATACTCGTGAAAGCACAGTTAAATAAATATTGCAGGTTTGAGCAACCACCTTTCATACAGTTGCTGATGGAAGAAATGCAGACAAGCCCTATATTGACCCTATATAACAATGTATTTATTTCTCACACCACCAGTTTTCATAGCCTTGACCTATGTAACTGTAGGGTAAGAAGAAAATAAAGAAGAAAACCACATAGAAATATGTGACCCATGTTCCTCACTTGGGGATTAAACAAAACAAAGAATGTTTCATTTCAATTTTCAAGCAGGCTCTCTGTGTTTCTGAAGAGTGCTGATGGCCTGTGATATCTGAGCAAGACAGCATTAGGACTGTACACACTGTATTCCTCCTTGCTTTATTAATAAAACAATAATGAACTCAGTGGTGCAGAAACAACAGAACATGCTGCTATGAAGGAGACCTCAAAGCCCACTCAGCTGCTTCACTGGTGTATATTAAAATTAATGAGTTTCTGCTGCAGAAAGAGGTGGTGTCCTTACAGGGGAATGAGATCTATGATCTTTATATTGTAGCACAAGCACTGAGAAGCCCAGAAATCTGCACAGCTCAGTCTCAAATCACAAATGTTGTTTTACAGGAGGAAGGCAAGGCAGGCTGAACACACTTGCTATATACATTGAAAGAGCGGATAGGAGAGTTTTTCATTGGCATCTTAAGCACCTTCCCACCAGTAAAAACTGGATCAAGCCTCTCTTCCTCCCCCACCCCCATTTTTATAGCTAAGAGAGAAAAACATTGGCAATATTGAATGCCAGCCAGCAGCTGAGGCTGCTAACTCAGCCATTATAACCACAATATTTAATAGCTGTCAATTAAAGAGCCCTGATATTTATACATGGGAACATTTATCTGGAGATGAGCACATTTCATTAACATTTTTGTTTATGACATCCTTCACAGTGGTTTTGAGCTTTTAATGCTTTCCAGTTAAAAAAGCAAAATTTTGAATCAACTATTTGGTTGGTAAATAATACAATTTTTTACATGATGTTTCATTCAGACATTTGAATTTTATTCCTATTTTTTCAAGGCTTGACTTGACTGCAAAGAGGAGTTAATAACACACTGCTACAATAGCATCTCTGTGAAATTTATTTCCTGCTTAATAGCTCCAATGAGAAACAAAAATTACTAGAGTGTTTCATATCTGAAGCACATCAAGTATTTTGTGTGCTCATTTCAAACCACTTGCTTGGACTAAAGTTGTAACTGGAGAGTACTTTTACCCTAATTATATAGGATATCCTATTTCTATAGATTATCCTAATTCTATAGAATAATCATCTAAAAATCTTAAGGAGGATAATTTTCTTATCACTTCCTTTTCTTAGGTGCTAGACATACATCAACCTCAGATGTATAAATGAGTGCTAGCTTCAAACACAGTTTAAAACTACAAGTGCTAAATCATTATAAAATTTAGAAAACCAGGATCAACTCAAAACTTCTCTGACCTGTCCTCTAGACACCAGGTATTCCCATTTAATGAGGATATTTGATCTCAATCTATTCAGATTTGAATTTTTCTATTCTAAAGTTCATTGCAGTCTACAGAGAACTGCTACAGAGCAGGGAAAAAAGAAGAGGGGAGAAGTTGGAAGGGGGACACAGACAGGATAGACAGACAGGACCAAACCAAAAACCAACCAACCAACAAACACAAAATACCCACACCAAAAGCAGACTTGAGGAAGCATTAAAATTCAATTTCCTAATGTGTGGCTATTATTTATACCCAAAATCTTTACTACGTCACTTGTATAGAGCTTAGTGTTTTCCACAGCATACCTATATCTCAGTCTGCAAACTGTTTGTGTTCTAATTTAACCAAGTTCAGTCTATTAATAGTATCACATAAAGGGCAGCATTTTATCTCATTAAAATCCTGAAATTTGCTACACTGTCCTTGCCATTAAGTCCCTGTCTGTCCAGAAGCATTCCATTGGGACTGCATTAGTTCATTATTCAAATATACTTTTCTTTTAGTCTCAGTAGAGTCAAGTTTTATCCAAAACATACTACATGAAGAAACATGGTACCTGAAGTTCAGCCTCTATCGCTTCTTTTTTGGAGAAGGTTTTTGGAAAGACAAGACAGAATATGGAAGCAAAAATCTGTCCCAGAAGACTCTGGTTATTTATATGACATAAAGAGAGGTCGATCTATTTTGTCACTTGCAAATCTCCCTTTGTGTCTCTTTCCTCTGCTCCACTTTTGTAGATGGGGCAAACCTGAAACTAAGCTCCAGAAAGTACCTGAGGAATGCTCTGATTCTGGGGTTAATTTGAACCCAAACACAGCTGATTCCAGCTTGTCCAGTTTAAGCAAAGCAGAACCTCAGCACTGAACAATCTAACATGTATACAGTAAAATCACAGACTTGGCTTTGGCAACGAACTGATTTCCTTTCTTCTTTCCTCCTAATACAGAGAAGTGCAATTGGGTGTGTGGCCCCACAGAAGAGTAATTGTTAAGAGACATTTCCACAAGTACTGTCAAGGCCAAAGAGTCAGAGACCACCTCTGTTAAAAGGAGCCATGACAACAAGCCAGAGGCCATGTACACATCAGCAAGGACTGGGCTTCACAGAGACAGAGCTGTGCAATGAGACAGTTGGAGCTGATGATCTGATGTGCTACCATGAATATTTCATTAGTGTTTATCTCAAAAAAGAACAAATCTGGTCCCACTGGGAGCTGAATGCAGTCAGTGAGCATTGCAAATGCTCTTGGAAAACATTGTACTTTCAGTTTAATCTGAGAGAGATCCTATAAAGCACCCAAAGACTGCCCCATGGTATGAATCAAAGCACAATTATGAGGGACAAGCAGATTAGATTCAGAAGCACATTCCTGATATGAGCTAATCTACTAATCTAGACACACTATAAATTCTTCTGCATGAGATCCTAACAGCACAATATGCAGAGGGAAAAAAAAATATTTTCTACTATGTTCAGAGATGTTCCTCTGAAAAGTGGAATCAGGATGCATCTTCCAAAGTAAAGTGATGCTATGTAAAAGCCAAACAGGCAGGCAATTTTTCAAAAATCAAAGATAATGGAAGGAGGCAATTTAAGGTAATCTTACTCCCTTTAAGAGTAAAAATTGCTTTTACATTTCAAACAAATGAGAGCATCTATGCAGCATAAGCCACAGAGCTAAGCACCAAGCAGTGCCTCCTCTAGTGTCTTGGATGTTTCTCTAGTGACATTCAGGTGACAGAAGAAAAATCAGGATTTTTTTTACAGGCTGAAGACCTTTGACACTCTCAGTTTGTTTTTTAATCTAATGACACAAAAGTAATTTAAAGGTATTTTGACATACCTCAATGAAAATAAAATTCCTTTTATTCAGACAGAAATTAAATATAGTAACAAGACTCCAAAACAATTTATTCTCAGGACTCTGTGAGGGGCTAGAAGACAATAGCAATTGTGTATATTTATCTGGAAATGTTTACAACACACTTAAGAATTTCTGAATTAAGGCATTTCAAAGATACTAATGTCAATGATGATCTGGTGCCAAACGAAACACCATCAGTTGTGAGTGATCATGGGTAATGTTAGCAAATCTGTAGAGACTCCAAGTCAAGCTGTGAACTTGTGTTTCAATATCTCAGTATTTTTACCCAATTTTAAGAAAGTCCAAATACATACAGCTCTTGACTGATTTAGGTGGCACTACACAAGAACTATGCAGAGAAGTTGAGACTTCACACACACTTTGCTTCTGCCTCTCAGACCTGACCAGTAGAACAAAAATAAAGAAGCATAAATCCATTAGCAGCCCTGAACTGTTGAGTTGTTTTCTGTTCTGGTTAAACTGAGCAACAGTCAAAAAGACGATATTGTAACAGAGGAGGAAAATGTGGTTTTCAGTTCTGAAGTGGTTTTGGGTTAAAATTCAAGAGTAGCAAGACTCAAAAGAAAGTAATCAAGAAAGTATCATGACATCTGTAATACCGTGTAGCAGCTCTGGAAACAAAAATCACCTCTTCAGACAAGTAAAATTCCTGTAGTCCAGCAAATAATATTAATTTCAAGCTACAGACACTTCCATATCAAGACAAAAGACCCAGTATTACATAAAGCCAAAGTGGTCAGTGGTCCTTAATATACATGTGTGCATAGTTTTGACTGTAGGGTACTGCCTGCATGATTCTGCCTGATGCACCACATAGACACAGATAATGCTTTCATGTATAAACAAAACAAACCAAAAAAGTTATCGAGGTAAATTTTCATACCAAGTCTGGCAGGTCCATCTCCACTCCAGTCTTCTCAATATTTGTGTAACTTCATTACATTCCCATCCTGGTTTTAATACCATCATTCAGCCATTTTTTTCTGCTCAAAATTGACCAAACTATTCGCAGTAGACCAAAATTAAGCCTTTGTAACACATGATCATGAAACACAGTAAGCCTTTATTATACATATGTGTGTGTATATATATATAGGAGGGCATAAAGATTATGTAATTCTATCATTCTTTAAGTTCTCACCGCCTTTTAAAAATGCTGATAGGTTTGTAGCAAAAAAAANAAAAAAAAAAAAAAAAAAAAAAAAAAAAAAAAAAAAATCCACGTGCGTATTTTTAGAGATCATTTTAAAAAACAATTGCAGGGTGAAATATTTCCAAGATGTAAGGCCGGGAGCGGCAGCGGCCGCCAGAGGGAGAGCTGGGCGCGGCAGAGCGCGGGGAGCCCACGGCGCGCACACGCGGACACGCGGGNACGCGGGCACACGGCGGGGCCGCAGTGCACAGCACCCCTCCCTGCTAAAGGAAATACCTGCAAAATCACACCGTTTGGGTTCCTATGCAACCCAAAGATGCAAATCTCGACTAAAGGAATTGATACTCAGTGCCGTTAAGGATCAGTCATTCTACCTCCTTCACAATTCTTTCCTTACTAGCATTTAATGTATTTTTCTTATGTTTCCTGAGAAAAAAATAACTAGGGCAACACAGAGAGGATAATAGAACAATCTAGGAGTTCTACCTGGCCAAGTGAAGAAAGGACACCTACAAACCATATTTTCCACTTCTTTTATGTTTAACCTACCCGAAAGATGGGAATAATTCAAGAAGGAAAGCTAGGAGGTGGTACCATGACAGAGTTCACCAGCCTTCAGTCTGTGCTGGAAGGAGGCCAAACCCTGTGACTAGCAAGCCTCAAGAGTGAGTAGATCACTCTATCAGCAAGGAGCAGACCTTATTTCTAGCTGGTATCCTCAGCCAGGAGCAGCCACCTCTGGGAATTGGGGCACTCTGGTGACAGAACACAGCTGGAATCAGCCAAGTGGCAGGGACTTGGTCCAGATCACCACAGCTGGTGTTCTGTGCTAACCAAAGCCTGTGCCAAGCTACTTTTACTCATATTACAAAACATATAACAATAGCCCAGCTGGCCTTTGAGTATTTCCACAAAGCAAAAAGATCCCACTTTGCCAAAATGGAAAGAATTAGAAAGACCACACCTTTCTGTTATAGTTGAGAGATTTACCAGTCCCTGAAACCTCTACTGCAAAGGTCTAGGGCCCCTCACATTTCTGACCTAACTCCCTGCTTCCTTTGCCCTTTGTTCCTGACACATCTGTTTAGGGAAGCAGCTTTTCCAGATTATTCAATTTGTCTCATATACAGCTTGAATAGTTCAAAATAAATATTCCTTTGGCTACACCCCCTGCAGATTTGATGGAGATATTCTCTATTACAGAAGTGTATGTTGAACCCTGCAGAGTCTGAGATATTGGCTCAGAGGGCATCTCTTGTCACAAACAGAGCCATGTTCCCTCTCATTTTTCCCACACAACTAATTAGATAAATCGAGGTGTCATGAAACTTGATGCAGGAAAATCCAACAGCTACCATGAAATGATTTCTTTCAAAGCAATTTTACATGAAACAAAACATGTATTGATTACATATCCAGTATAGCATTCTTGCTGTATTACTAAGGAAATTCAGCATTCCTGATCACAGAAGTTCCATTTTAGAATGTGTTTGCTGTGTTTTTCCTGAGAAATGTTGACACAATTTCATTTGAAACAGTTCATCATATGAAAGTTTATAATTTTTTTTAAAAAACAACCTTTAGCACCTGCCCAGCATTTTTATCTGTTCAGAAATTACAGTAAATCACAGTGTTTACCTCACCCGCTAATTTAGCTGGGATATGTCCAGAACAAAGGGCTACAATAAATGCCAAAGTGAGGACTACACCCACTTATAAATCACACAGCCCCAGGTCTCTTAGTTAGCAGGTTAAAAATTTACTAGATTTTAACTGACATACAACACAAGTAGGTCCCTTCAATGATAACTGATTTATCAGAGGAAAAGTCTTTAGCAAGTATTGCTTAGCCCACCATGGACATTTCTAAAATATCTGTTTCCATCTGTTTATTTTAGCCCCAAAAAAGACTTCACCTGGATAGATATGTGCATGAAGAAAGCACAATAACATAGCATCAAAAGGATTTGTAATCTCTGATTTATCTGTGTCCAGTCCTCTACCTTGTTGTCAGTTGCAAAGTGGTGATAAATGTGACATCAACATGCAGTCTCACACTTTGGTTTCTGAACATCGACAACAAAAAAGGTAAGGTCACTATTTCATAAAATCTATTTTCTTAGGAAATTTGTCTGTCAAAATCTGTCCTTATATATTATTTTCATCCTGCTCTTCATTCTGCTTTTCTTACTAAAAAACCCTCCATGTTTATACATCTACAGTTATGATGTGGATCTAGAGTATGAGGTCTTGTGTATTTGGATGTGGGAGGAAAGGACAGAGAACTATTTGTATGAATGCACTCTAACTGCAATGCATTTGTGCCAGCTCACAATGGATAAGGATCTATTTCAAAGGTAGAACTACATAAATCTTAAAATATATGTGTGGCTGCAGCTATTCTTGAGAGACAAGGGGGAAATGGTGAGAGGGGATAGAAAACCAGAGAAGAAAGAAGATGGTGTTACTGAAATGTAGGTGGATTTAATCTAATTGTTCTTAATCTGCTTCTGTGACATGAAACAGTATTAGAGAGTGACTTTGAATACAGAAAAATACAGTGGTCACTGTGCTGATTTGGCCACCAGCAAAGCAGCAATGCACAGAAGTTATTCCAATTTTCATAGATACACAGATCCTGTGGTTTGGCCTTAATTTAAACAAGACTTTTTCACTGTCAGAACTAGAATAATTTATTTTAATATGCGAGTATAGTTCACCAGCTCTAGTTGGTTAAACATTCTGTATGTTCAGGAAAAGCATCAAAAAACACTGTGAGGACAGCCATTACCAAGTAATAAATATATACATATATATATGTATGTATATATGTATGTATAACAAATGTATAAACAAATACTGCTTCTGCTTTCCTCTGTGTATATTCTTCAGACCTCAGGGCTATGTCCAGCAATTAATTGCTTTAAACATCTCCCACATTGAGTTTCCTGATATCTCATGTGATGATTCCATTATCAGAAGTCACATTGTCATGATGATTTTGTCTGACCTATCTCCTCAGTCCATAACCTCCATAAATTACAATTCCTGCTCAGCTTTTCTCACTCTCAGAATTGGTTATTTCACCTTTTGAACACTCTAGCACCTTAACCTTCTGTTTAAGTTGCTGAAAAAGGTATTTAAATCTTCTTGCCTCTCTAAATTATGTCCTCGGATTGAAATAAGAGGACAATCTCAATTTTCTCTATTGTATTTTGCCCCTCCCCTGCCCTCAACCTGTCTATAGATGCCTGCACAGACAGCTTTTCTTTTGCATGAAGAAGACATTTCCCCTGACCATTTACCTTTCTGTCTCACCCTGCTTTAATAGTGAGAAGCAGAATATTCATTTCAGATTTAAGTCTCAGAGAAGATTAACCACAGGGATTTTTGCCTGCTTGTGGTAAATTATATCCTTGGACATCCATTGTTTTGTATCTGTTTTGTAGAGATATTTGTCTGTTTTAGGAACACAAGCAGATGAATTAGAAACTGGTTGAGAAATGACCAAGTTTCTCCCATGCTTTCACTATAGCTGTTGGTGTTCATTATTTCATTTAAATTATATACATAAGATAAAATATAGGGTTTTTTTTCCTTTAATGTGTTGAGTTACAAATCAAAGTGTTCCATGCAGATTATCTAGGAATGTTAAATCTCAATTCCACTGTCAGTCAACTCACCATGCACATCACAATAGAAATATCAATGCTTACACAAGGCACCCAAAGGCACTGTGTGAAAGGACACAAAGATGAGCAAGGAAAATCAAAGCTGATCAATGTGGTATGAATTCTAGGGCACTTTACTGAACTCTGAAATCTACCCTACTTTTATTGTGAAGTTTGAACATAAGAATTGGTGGAATGACATTTTCCACAAAGTTCTAAAAAATATTGGCATGAAATTAGTTTAATCTCAGGATACCTATCTCAACAGAGAACACCACTAAGTTCCTGTGAGAGTTATTAAGGTGCAGGGTAATGTAGTAAAGACTTTTATTGACTACTGTTTTTAAAATGTCACTTATTTTAAAAATTACAACACATCCAATCTCAGGCACAGAGAAATTTGATGCTGAAATCAAATTTTGGCAACTTTAGTCCAATGAATTGCCATTGATTTCTATGGCTTTTTTTCCTGAGGAAATGACATATAAAGTCTCAGTATCTGTGTGCTTCTGTTTGATAAATATGGTATATTCCTCTCAAAATCCAAGATCCAGGCAAACATAGATGTTTCCAGATTTTCAGCAGTGCTATAGGTGCCATTCTTTTTCTAGTTTGCATCAGAAACGTGTATTTAAAAAAATTCCTGGTGGGCCTGTGTCAGAAGTGACAGAACATGGCTCTATAGAGCAAAAGGCAGAGGGCAAACAGCAGCCCTGTCACTGCCTGGCACTGTCTGTGTCACCTTCAGCCTGGGACTTGCACAAATCACTCACAACCAGCCCTGCAACTGATAGCAAGGTTTATGGGCACTCAGAGCAACAGGAGCCTGCATGACTTCACTAATTTAAGTACTTGGAAGCAGGAAAGAAAAGGCACAATAGTCTTGCCATGAACGTCTGAAGGTAAAAGGGAACAGGGCAGGGTAGGAAGGCTGGGTGCTGAGGGGAAGTCTGGGCTGACTCAGTGACAGCAGCAACAGTCCCACTGCAGTCTGCCAGTGCACAATTTACAGCAGGGCTACAGAGCTGGACTCAGCAGTGGCAATCACAGCTCAACACCTCTCCAGATGTTTCCAGGTGGTATTTTTTGTAAAAAAAACAGAGTAACTTCATGAAAGCCTTTGAATCAGAGTAAACTGGTACTCACTGAACATGATCATGACTTCAGAGATGCTTCTATTTGTTTAAAGACACTTCAAGTTTTGAAATTCCAGTGGGATTTCACAATCTGAAAAGGAAATACAGTGTCAGATTCTCCAGTATTATGCATTTCCATACATGCAAAGGACAATGTGATTTCTAGCAAACACTACAAAGGTGTGGCTATAGGGTTTTTCCTACCTATAGTCTTCTACATGTAGCACCAAACCTCCACTTATAATTATAGAATGTATTTCTCTGCTTATGCAAAAGCCAACACACTTCTCCTATTCCTTTTAATTCCTGCACACCTTGAGGTCTCTTTGCCCATACTGATTACTAAGGAGGTTCCAAGAGCCAGGCAGTGAGTATGAAAGAGAAGCCACCAGTGAGCAGTACTTACCTATCAGCCATTAGCTAGGGAGACTCCCACTCCATTTGTTGCCTGAGAGAGACTTCAATGGAAAGATTACCCAGATCTGATAAGGAATACTCCCAGCTTGGGCAGGACTCATATTTAGTAGATGGTAATAATATTAGTCTAATATTTAAAGTGTGTCAAGCAATGCAAACAGATTAAAATATCTCATTATGGATTCATTGAGGTAGAAATTAACTCAGTGGTGCTATGCTGATTGCTTAATTCTCAAATTCATAAGTAATTTTCTATTTTGGATGAGCCAGGCATTGGTTGAAATAGTCAACATAGACCTGTGAACAAATAAAATTAGGGAAGAGGAGGTGAATTTTTTCCAGGTATACTTTATAGCACTGTATTTACTTTCAGTCTACAATATAATCCCTGAAATGAGCAATACCAAAGTAATTTTTGGGCAATTAACACACATAAGAAAGACGTTGGAGATGCAGCAAACACTTGACAAGCCTGCCAATGAATGTTCTTATGAAAACAAACACATAGAAGCTACTGGAAGTTCTTTCTCAAAGTGTCTGCTGGGGTCCAGACACAAAGTGATGGATGACACACTATTCCTACAAGGCAACCATTTCTAGCAATTACATAGTCTATATAAATATGCAAATAAACAGGACTTTTTGCTGGTATTTTTACTTATACTTTTCTGGTAAATGCCACATGAAAGCTACAGAAAAGCATGGCTCCCTCTGTAATATATAGACATAAACAGCATTAACATTCAGTTAATAATCCATTTCCTAATCTGATTTTGAGGCAGGGAGATCACAATATCTTAATAATTAATGATGAAATCTGATCTGTCTAAAGCTTGTTACAGAAAATTGGAATATTTTTTTACATGTCCATTTACTTAGAGTTTCATTTGTGCAGTTCTATTTTTAAATGTGCAAAAGTGTCTTAACTATACTTATTCCATACAGTAGGTTAATCTGAGAAATAACTCAAGATAGCAGCATTTTCTACCCTGAACAAAATACTGTGCGACTCCAGCTGCAAATTGCAGAAAAGGAATAAAGACTATTTGTGCTTTTTTGGGAGGCCTGAAAATGCTGCCTTGAGAACAAAAAAGGCCAGATTTGTAGGATCCTGAATCCCTGTCAGAAAAATGACTCAAGACTTCTCTTAAGTAGGTTACAGACCTCTCTGTCACTGTGGATGCACCCATAATACCTGACTCACTCCCAGTTATAGAACAGGATCAACCAACTAAAGGTGTATCAGGACAAAGGCTCAGAGATCCTTGCACTTTAACAGCTGTACATGGAGGTGGACAAGTGGTCCTTGAGCTCAGTTCTAAAGTTACCCGACTGCAATGGAATTTGGGTGTGAATCCATTCACCTTCAATTCCTCTATCCAGAATGTGATAAGATCAAGCCAATAATTCAGGCTACAGTTGTGCTTATACTTAAGTGCTTTCTTTTCCTATTTGCCACATTTCCTTTTTCAAAAGGCCATTGTTTGGGAATAAGGATCTCAAAAGCAAAATAAAATAATAACCTTTTGCATTTCATAAAGAGATGTTTAGATCACTCATCTTCCTTCACACTGCTCAGAGCTATTTCAGAGATATATTTGAGACCTGGGCACAAACAGTTCTTTGTTTCTATATTTATGGGAAGACCTTTGTACGTAAAGATTACAGATGTTTTCCATTTTCAAATAGATGGAATTGCAACTTGCTTCACTCAGAAGAAAGTTTCCATTAGTCTGGAAACAGCCAGTGCTGGCAGTGCTAGCTGAGCAAACAGTAAACTGGAAAATACAGCAGATGTTACATGAGAGGGAATAAAGTAGGAAAATTAACAAACGTTTGTCTCCAAGCCTGAGCTTGTCCATCAGTTAGTTTCACTGTGATGGCCTCCCAGAAGCAAGTACTTGAAGGCAAGTATTTGTCTGCTACATAAACTGGAATGCCAAGTATTTGCAACTTGCTTAAAGTTGCAAGAGATGTGAGTCAGGCCTGTTGAAATCTTTATAACATGATGCTAAAGTTGGGGCATTGGGGAAAACTACCATGGAGATTATCAGGTATGAAAAAAGCAATTCCCCAAGAAAAAAAGCCATCACAAGGAATACAAGGCAGCTAGTGGAAAAAAAATTGAACATGGATTATGCTCTTCCTAGAGAGATCACACAAACATTTATGCAAACAACTTCTACTACTTTTTGTATCAGTTTATGATACAGATAAAAGAAGTCCCTACATTAAGAGTTAGGGGGAAAGAGAATAAATATTTTTCCCTGCTAGAAACCTTGACTGCAACCTAGATGAAAATACTAAAGACACCAGGCCTATCATGACTTTTTACACACATGAGAGAAAATGAGGTAAAGACACAGCAATCAAATAGCAAAAGGAATGCTATGAAGTCTTTTTGGGCATCAAGAGACCTTTAAATGCAATAGTGGAAACAAAACATTTCACAGAAATGCCTTTACCCTAGCTGACCCATCTCCTAATTTTCCCACAGCACACTGATGGGCCTAGGCATGATTGTTAATTGTTTCATGAGATTTTTTTCATGTTCCACTGAAAAGTGAGAAAAAAGCAAAACCACATCTTTGCAAATGCAGCTTTTGAACAGGCAGCAGCATGACTCATGAATAATGAAAAGCCACGCTAAACACTGTAACCATTAGAGAAAAGCTCTGAAAAGGGGATTCTCCTGTGAGATTCAGCACAGTCTTTATACTAAGAAGCTTGAGACTTAGTACAGTTATAAGTCCTCTGACTTCAAAGACAGCCAAAGAATGAGTTTGGCCCTGTTTGTTTTGGTAATGGCTGACTAGCCAAAAACAAAACCCAAAAGGCTCAGGAATTGCCAGGGTAATCTTATTTCCTTTCCCCTTCATACAGTAAGTATAGAGCTCCCAGCTGACTACATAATACCCAGGATGATGTGTGTCTTGACTGTCATCTGTCAATGCTGCTGCTACTAGAAATAAAAGATTTATGTTCTCAAAAGAGCTTTTTGGCCAAAACTTCCAGTTGCACTGCAGGGTATTTCAATATACTGAAGCACATCAATGCAGTTTGTGAATTTGCCCCCTGCTCAAATAGTCTTCTACAGACTTAACATCTGTCATTTCCCATATACTCTGTCTCCAGGCAACAAGCATAAACTTGAATCTGCCCAGACAGATTTTGTAATTATATGTTTTGAACAACAAATGCTTAATTTATGGGTGCTCTTTACCACCTCATCTCCTGCATTGAAGAGATTACCATGACCTGGGATTGCCCAACTGAGTCCAAAAACAGTCAGCAAATTCCTTACAAGATGAGACTTTTTCTATTTAATCCTTGTATTTCAGGATATTGTTTTGCATAGTGAAACATAATTAAACTCTATCAACATATTACTCAAGAATTAGAATTCAGAGACGCTTAAACTAGTAATGGATGATTATTGTTTTGGTATTTGCATTGTGATCTATTCAAAACTGAGAACAAAGATGGAGAGAATCAATTCCCAAACTGTGCTTTTGCTTGAAGTTCAAGAAGTTTTATTTCCAAAATAAACACTTTCTTTTCAAGACATTCACAAAGTACACAGAAATTATCTTCTTGAAATAAGATTTGCAGAAAGAAGAGATTAATTCTCATCTACCCAGAGCTTTTCAAGGGCTTCCAAGTAGAGGCTAAATCCAGGTTATTACTCCCAGCAACACTCTAGAACATCTCTCAAAACAGAAGACAATGATAACGTTCCTTACAAAGTCAATGCTAGGGGAGTGAAGATTGTATTTGGATGTGTCTTTACAAAGACATTCACAAGAAACATTGTTTAAAAAACTACCCCCAGAAGTCTATGAATGAGCCAAAAACTACCTTAAGCATGCCACTGAAAATTACTTCTAGCTTTCCAGGCAATTTTGAGCACTGCAAGAGTAATGTTCCTTTGGCTAACTACCTCAGTCCAGATGAGCCAAAACCCCTTGGCTGGCCCCTCCATCAGCCCAGGCTTCCAATATTCCAATGGGTACTATAAAGAAATTACATTGCACAGCCAGAACCTTCTTTAATAAATTTGATCTCTACAAATAATTGAACTACTCCCCCGCTCCCCAAACCCCAGGAGCCAACTTTGGACTGTATCTCAGAGGACTAAAGTTCTTTGGAACTTCATGCTGTTTGACAGTTCCCAAAGCTGCTCACAAACAGACTTGATTCTGTGCATTGTTGACAGAAAATTGAAGGTTTCACATCATTTTTAGGGAACTCGGACTAGATGGGAACTAGTGAGCAGACACAGAGAGTCTGTAAATTGAGGTTTTGTAAGTTTTAGGTTCCATATATTTAAGTCCTAGACTTAAATACATTGAGTTGTTAATAACAATTTCCCCATGCTGCAGGCTGGAAGGATCACTATCAGTCACTATGAAGTGTGTTCCAGTCCTTACATGGCTGACAGAGTCATGGTGTAAGTACCCACAGTCACTTCCTTGGCAATATTCGTTTAATCCAGCATAGAAAGCAAAGGGGACTGCTGGTACCCTCAGAAAGAACCATTATCAAATCAGGACTTCAAAAGAGGAAGAACTCTCTTACATTAGATGCCATCTCAAGCACTCTCTGCTCTCAATGAGTTTCATGCAGTCTGATGATTGTGTCACTGTGTTGTTTCCACACATAGCTACTGTGTCATCCCATATTTACCTGTCAGAACACAACACAGCCCTCCTTCACAGGCAGTGAAGATGCTAGGGTTTGACAGAACATGTCTAGAATCTCCCCACCCACCGACAGCCAAGCTCTACAAGCCCTGGCAGGTTCATCCCAGGAGGAACGCCAGTTTCTGTATTTCCTTTTTTGAAAGTGCTTCCTTTGCTGCAGCTGAACAAGTAATACCAGATGTGCTGTTGGTTAACCTGTCCATGCTCTTACTTCTCCTGCAAACAATGGTTGATAGGAGTTTACTACTGTTTCTACTGACGCCACACCAACTCCTGCTCTGTGTCCCTCCTGTAACTCAAATTCTTTGTCAGAATGAGGTATCAGCTGAGCAAGCCCTGCCTCATTCCCAGTGTGGGAGCTGAACTGCTGATCAAAGAGCTTTCGAGCTTTGTTATTATATACCTGATGAAGGCCAGACAAAAGGCCAAACTACAGATCACAAAACTGCTTCTTCAGCAACTTACTTTCTCATGTATCAGTTAACTTTTTCCTAGTGTTCATCATGATCTCTGAACCTCACAATTTCCTGATTTTTGCATTCTTGAGGTTCCAATTACAATTAGATGTCTTCCAGAAGTTCAAGTATGATGTATTTGGATATTTCCAGAGGTATTAAGGTACATCTGTAAGTTAGTCATTGACATGAAATAGTCACAAATAAAATGAAACCAAATCAAAAGCAAGTAGCAGGCTTCCTGTATGCTTTCCTAATTTTTTCTTTTTCTAATCTTAAACATGCTTTCTGGGGTTAATTCTCCCCTCCTCTTGCTCATTGTTAGTATTACAGCCCAGAGAAATGTCCCACTACCAATGACCATTCATCAGAAAAATCAGTTTACTCTCATATTTTGTATGTTGGGACCATGACACACTATGCTGTACTCTTCCCATTAGATTTTGTAATCTTTCAGGTAGTGAAATTTTCTGCATCTATCCCAAACTGCAAGGTACTGCTAGGAAAAAACACCATAAGCACCCTAAGCTGGGCTATTGCCTAGAATAAATACAGACAGCTGAGTCAGAAAAGGAGTTATCTAGTTACAGCTAAAGTTAAGAGAGTAGAAGGCTAAGTAATTCCAGCTAGTTTTATATGAGCTTTGGTCACAGTAAACATTGAATCATGTTATGTTATTTAGAGAAAACATTAAACGTGTTTTCTAACAGCACCCTTCACCTGGTATTGATAAGGTCTCTAACATTATCAAAAAAGGTAGCACATACAAGGCATCACAGATTCAAAGCCAAGACTTTTATGAAAACAACCCCTTTCACTTTCCTGGTTTATAAGCTCACCACTGGCACCACTGTGTGCCCAAGTGTTTGTAAAAAACTGTTCCTCTTTTATGGTCGGGCCACAATATTCAACGCTGGTGCTAAAAGACTGCACAGACTGCACTCTGTCAGTGGTCAGATCTGAGTGAAGGAGCATTTAATTTATAGAGATACACATGTAAGAAGAATATTTATGGATTTTACATTCCTAGACACACATTTTAGTAATATGCAGGCCTCATCACCAAACCCATCACCATCATCTGTTAACGCATGACATCAGTCTGGTGCTCATTTAGAAAGGGCAGCAGATGAGATCAGAGTCACTGAGGGTTGGAAAATACCTCTTAAGATCAGCTGCCCTACAGTCCTCTGTGAAGACAGTCAGCCTGCTACACAGTGTCAGCATGCAATGAACTGAGAAGTCAGCCAAGCCACACACAGACTTTTTGAGAGGGACTAAAGCACATGACAGGACCTCCCCCTGGCAAATCGACAGGGCCAGGCTACTTTTAGCAAGGGCAGCTACTCCTGAGAAAGGATGGTAATGACATAAAATGATTAGCATAGGAGACTGTTCAAGGGCAAGGCACTTTTGCTAATGATGACTACAGTACATTAGCCTGCTGCTGGGTCCATGCCATCCAAAATAATTTGTTAAAAGGTAAAGTTCTGGAGACCAGTAAGGCCTATTGCAACAGAAACAAATTACAAAAGAGACATCCTTTGAAACATAGGTAGCTTATACTCCATGGGGAGAACTTATGAGTTCCAGGGTTTTCAACAAAAATCAAGCAGATGCTTCCATTCTCTTCTGGGCTGGGCTGAATTTTGGTAGCACAGTTTTGGCAGTATTCCATTATTACCATGGCTGGTTGCAATTGTTATTTTGCACAGACATCTATAAATCAAAAGGCTGTTCAAAGTGATTTTTTTCCAATATTTATTTTTACCAAATGACCAATCATCATTTAAGGTATGTTCCAAATTCAAACATTATCCAAAGTGGCTGTGGAAAGAACAATCCATATTCAACCAGCACACTTTTCTGTGAGCTGGGAAAGTACCATCCTGCCCTTCTGTCACACGGAAAGCAGGACATACAAGAGAAGCAGGGCTGAGTCTCCTGACTTACACAGATTCATTCACAATTTGCCTTGGCTCATGAAAAGACAGTGAAAAGATACCATCTTTGTATTCACATTTCTTGATTCATGACACCAAGAAGAATGGCAAATTCAGTCCCTATTTGAAAATCATTGGTTCTGGGTTATAACAGGTTAGTGTTTAAAATGTACAAAGCTCCAAAGGAAGGCTGCAAGCAGGTGGATCCAGCAGCAGCCATTACATGTCTTGGGAACTGGTACAATAGGGCTGTAGATGATATAATCCTGACAGCCAAAATAACCATCTACCCAGGACAAATACCAAATCCTGAACTGTTAAAATTTTTAAGAATTTCTTCAGGAAGTGTGAAAAGTCAAAAGGAAATTGGAAAAGAAGTCAATAAGAAATCTTTTTCAATTGCCCTTCATTAAGACATTTATGTATCATCTAATCAGTCATTTTCCTGAGCATGTTCTCATGTTTCATGATAGTTTTCATCAGTTTACTCTTGTCACTGCCCTGGAATTATTGTTGCTCTTTAAAATCTCTCCTCGCATGCAGTAATTTCACCTTTCAACAGTCACTGAATTTTGTTATCATTTTCCCTTTTACTGTCAAATTTCCATCAGTAAGAAACTGTGTCTTCCTGAAGAACCAATTAGCTTTCTATTTAATGAGTTATACTCATTTTGTAGAACATACTTTCTATTAAATTCTTCTATTATCCTTCTCATAACATTCCAGTCAGATTTCAGCAACCCTCTTGAAATATTTCCAGCAAAATCGACAGGATGCAAATAGGATTAAAAAGGGGGGAAAAAGTACAGGAGAAGAATTGCAAGATGTTGTTTTAACAGAGGAGGGTTTGTGTCAGCTTCTAGACTTTTATATCAAGTGTTTTTGACAAGTTCTACTACAGATAGCTTTTATGTCCAAGAATTAGAAAATCCAAGTAAATAAGTATATTCAAGAAAAAGTTACTTCGGGAATTTAAATTAATTTTCTGCAAGAGAAACAAGAAGAATCAAGAGCCAGGATGCTCTTCTGATGGAAATCTCTCTGTAACCAGGATAGAATCCCCCTTGCTTGAGTCACACTCATGATCTTTCAAAGTCTGACCTATACTCCACTTCTTATATTATTTATGTTGTTTTCACAACTGGCATTCAAAATTTCACTAACTCAAAGACAGTCCTATGCTACAAGCATTATACACAACAAAACTAAAGGGACCAATATGTAAAAACCATTTTCAGAATGCCTTGTGAATTCTTCGAGCTGCTCTGTGGATTTCCTAACTGCTTGTTGGGGACAATTAAATGGGAGACTCAAGCTGTGGTCAGTTTCTTGCAGCCTGACAGTGCAGACAGTGCACACAGGGCTCTCACCTGGACCTTCTTCATCAAATACCGACAGAGGTAGGCAGATTTGCTCAGGGTTTATGGGATTAATACAGGATAGGAGAAAGACTGAAGATTAGGATAATGTCTAGCTGAAGTAGGAGGAGGTGGAAGGGGTTGAGGCTTGCACAAGATTTTTTTGGAATGCAGGCATTATCAGTGTGGAGAAAGTACAAGCCAGGACCTGAGCTATTGCAGTCAGTTCTGTATTGGCAATATTATTATTATAAAGATACCATAATAATAAGGCAATTTAAAAAAAAGTTTGCAGTCAAAGGAATTGGAGGAAGAGTTACTTTGAAGTCCCTATTGGAAGCTAATAAAGAGACCCATTCCACTACCAAGATTGCCAGTTCTAATTGCTAATTTGCATATGGTAGCACACAGCTGCAATGTTGGATCAGTTCTGGAAAACCCCATTAGTGACAGTACAGGACACACACAGCTCTGAAAACCCCCAACATAACTAT
The DNA here is from genome assembly GCA_013389925.1 of Aegithalos caudatus. NCBI lineage: Eukaryota > Metazoa > Chordata > Aves > Passeriformes > Aegithalidae > Aegithalos > Aegithalos caudatus. Next base: position 449,057 of record WEIU01007033.1, read on the forward strand.
TTGTCAGATCATGTCCCCAAGGCATCATCTGAACACAGAGAAATTAACCTAATCAGAGGTAGGAGCTGTGGTCATAACGTGTGGAAATGTCTCCTTTTCTAATCTGTATTTCACTTCTTGAGAACTCAAGCACATCTTTTATAGGATTGTTTGTTATCTGCAGAAAGCCAATGATCAGATGTCCCACTAACAGGAGCTTTTTTCCAAAGTTCCCTGAAGTCAAATGGTTGCTAAAACTCACTTATTGACTTTGCCAAGAACTGCCATCTCCCAAGAGATCTCTTACTTAAAGAAATTGCTCAGTTTGTTGTGGTAAAGGGATACTCTTAAAAAAAATGAAAATTCATTTTATTTTTTTAACCATGATACGACAAGTATTCAAAATAAAAACTTGGAACCATGGCCTGTCAGTATTTTATTGAAATATTTATGAATTATTAAATTAATGAGAGGCTAGAAGAGTGTATAAGAAATATGCCTATTTGTTAAAAATGCATTAAATTCTCTAAATATGACTCTCTAAATATGACACAAGAAGTGAAACTGTCAATCATGAAATACATTCCATGCACTTAAATTCATAAAAAGAATCACTTCAGAGTAATACAACATGATGTAGGACTAGACACTACTAGGACATAGAACTAGAGAGAGCTAAGATCCTTCAGCTGTGGTTAAGGTCCCACTTCCTTCAGAGAGATCATCAGGTCCCCCAGCCTGCCTCCCTCTTCCAGCTGGAAGACTAAATTGGTGTTATTAAAGTTTTGATCCATCTAGTTTTAGCTTTTCCATTTCTGAGCTACAGCATTAAACAAATAAACAACAAGCCACTGCAACAATTACTGAGATCTATGGAATAAATTCCAAGCAATACTAATCTAAGTGGCTGTCTCCTAAGAGAATCAAGTATTAATATGAACATACCAATTATTTCATACTATTGGAAAAAGGATATTTCCATAAAGAATGTTCCTGAATCTCATCAGAAAAGAATATACACATATAAATAAATTCATTACTAGCTTCTATTGATTTTTGAAATGTAGAAGACTATGTGAAAAGACATTGATACTACTTACACTGATATATTTTAGAGAATCTTTCCTTCACTGAAAGGACAGATTGCTGTGCCTATTATTCACATTTTGGTTCTTCTCCCATTAATGACAGCCCACTGGAAACTGAGAACATAAAACTTGTCACACAAACACTGAGCAGTCACGACATAATGACAATTTTTGATTATAATCCTGAGCTGCATTAGCCAAAATGAGAGAACATACCAACAAAATTGGAGGATGATAGGTGTTAACTAGAGTGGCTGGAGTGTTCCTCATTTTTTATTCGAGCACAAACATTGTGTCCATCTCAGTGTGACTATAAGCAAGAAATGTGGATTAAATTTCTAATTCAAACCCCAAGAACAGGTTTCTTAATGTCTTGTAACTGCATCAGCTCCATGTCTGACAATACAGCTAGATCCATTTGGCAGCAGGGTATTATAATACTTGGAGAAAATTACCTGAGAAATACCTTGGTGAAAATTACTTAAGAAATTACCTGACAAGCCCCTTTTCCAGGTTTACACAATGCATCAAACCCTTTTCAAACAGTCATTCCATCTGCAGGCTACACACAATGGCATTTCCAAATTTTCAAAGATTTTGTTAAAATAGGTTATTAAAATAGTATTTAACTCCAGCCTTTGCAGGCCATCAGTCTCCAAGTGCATTTAAAGACCATAATGGATCTCCAAAACAACTACAGGTCATACTTGCCAGGCTGCAGAGAAATATGCAAAGACACTCTTCATGATACCTAATGAAGCAGTGCCATCACATGCAGATTTACTTGGCTCTCCTTAAGTCACTGGGTAAGAGCCCATTCACCTCTTAAGAAGATATGACTAGAAAAGAACTCTTTAAGTCCCAAAAATTTTCTTTTATACAACCAGATTATTCTTTGCATTAATGAATGGTAATATTAACCTTTGATCTAACAAAAGTGTTTCAAAGGCCTATTCAGCCTCCAGGGGGCAAGAAAAGGAAAAAAAGAAAGTTTCCACACGTTGTATTACCTAGTCTGTAAAGGGAAATTTACATTTAACAGCTTACTTTATCTAATAGTTTACCATCACTTTCCTTTTCTTCTTACTTGCCCCTCCTCTTCCACAGCGCTTTCCTCCTCTGCATTTTCCAGTAGCCACAGTTTCACCCTCTATCCTCTCTCTTTACCACATTTTGGCACTCATCAGGCTTCCCTAGGCAATGATCTGACTCATCAGCATAGCAATAGCCACCTTTTAGCTTGGTTAGTTCTCAGCCAGCTTAGTGAGCAGATCCAATGAGCACACAGCCATGTTAACTGTGGGAATATGGGCTATAGAGACAGAAGCAGGATGTCTCTTTTTGGCCTCTCAGAGCTAGTATTTCAGTTCAAACTTCTTACAAAATTTCACCATGAGCAAATATCAAGAAAATAGCAGAATATCACTACAAAGATCTAATTCAGATTCAGGTGAAAGTAAGGACAATAATATCATTCTGATTAGAAAATGTGGCTATGCAACAGGTCTGAAATCCTGACAACTAAAACAAAACTTACATGAAAAATAAGAAAAGTCTATTATACCCAGTTTTTTTTTCTCCTAGTTAATAATCACCACTCTAAGGTAAAGGGTTAAGTAAATGTACCATGCTGTGTGAAGCAGTAGTGAAGTATTGGAATCTGTTGAAAAGTAGAGTTGGTGACATAGTGCCACAGGCATCCGATGCCTCCCAGGTCCAGCTGCTCGCGCGGCCCGGCACAGCCGGCGTCAGGGCCAGAGCCCGTGTCATTGACGTGACCTCCTGGCACTGGGAACACACAGGGACAGCTGATACCAACACTCAGTGTCTGACAAGCTGTGAGATTTTCCTCAGCCACTGCTTCCAAATGACAAACGCCTCACAAAAAACAACTGAAGGTCTTCACTGAAGAAACTAGGCCTGTATTTGCAACATGCATCATCTGGCATAAACAATCTTATCACCTCTGCTAACAATAAAGTTTTGAATAATCTTATCAAGGTTTGGGTTTTTTTTCCATTAATACTTGGAAAGGCTTACGCAAAACAAATTGTATGTGGGATATTTTTTGCCCACCCACAGTAGAGGACGCTGAATATCTGGGAGCACAGGAAGGATTGCCAGAGTCTGAAGTCATCATGTTTTCACAGCAGTTTCAAGCTTCAGATAAATAGCTAAGCGTACATGCTTATCATACATGTCAGCATGAGGTCTCTCGTGGTCCCTGGACCACTCAGTAAGGTAAGCCTGAGGCCTGCAAGGTGGCTGAGTTTGTTTCTCTGCTGCCAGAAGTCACCATTCCTACTTTCCACATTTCCATCTGTCTCCTCTTGCTGCTTGTCTCCTGATCAGAATTAGAGCTCTTCCTGCTCCCTAATACTACTGTTCCTGTCATCTCCTATTGAGCCTATTCAGCTCACTGGCATAGTGGATACTCATGGATTTGGGGGTTTGGGTTTGTTTTCAAATTTTCTTTGTAATTACTTTCCTGACAGATTAGCAAATATAATTGCTTCACAGATGAATCAGACGAAGGGAAGTGACAGGAAAATGTGGCTGGAAGTGTGGGAGGAGAAAGCAGTAATTGCACTTTGCTCTGCTGGGAGCTATCAGATAAGGTTCATCTCATCTTGCAGAAGGTCTGAGCTCCAGGGCTACAGGCACAGACTAGTTGGGCAGCTTCTGAAAGGAGCAGTGATAGAGCTCTGCCCATGCCTCAGGAGAAGGGAGCCAGCTGACGTAACCCACAGGCTGCTGAATGGCTTCACCACCTCCAGTCTTGCCCCTGCTTCTTCTACACCACACCCTCCCCAGCTCCAGCTGCAGAAAGAGCTTTTCTCATAAGGAATTCCCACTTCATTTCATCTTCTAGAACAAATGATCTGTACTTTTAAGGCTTTGACCTGCAGCACTCAGTACTGTGGCACTGGTACACTTGGCACTAAGTGTTCATAAAAATCTGTCTGCAAGGCCCTAATTTTGCTCTGCCATCTTACTGAAGACTCTTAGATCCAAACACCACAACTGATCTCATTGTGTTCTCCAAGAGCATCATAAAATAACAATCATGAGAATATGAGATGTAGTTTCCTTCCTATGGACAACATGGTACCTTTTTGGGTTTTATCACCTTTTGCAGGATTTAGCCCTGGTTATGGGGTGGTTTGTTTTCACTTAATAAAACATAACCAAACTGTGCAATAGCTAAAGCTTTTCTCAGAACCCTGCTAAAATTTCCCCACAGTTGGCTGGGTAGGATTTAAAACTCTTCCCCATTCTTAGAAGTGCATATCTGCAGCAGTTGGAAAATCCTAGGTTGCAAGCAATACATTCCACAATATGTTTAAGGCACCCTTCCTGAGTATTTCAGATTCTTTGTCGGTTTACTTGTTTCAGTTACATTTTAAAAATCAACCAAAAAAAAAACCTGAAAAAAAAAACCAAACCACCACAAAACACAGTCCTATCACTTATCTGGTCACCTGAACACATTCTATTAAGAGTCTCACATTTGATATCACCACAATAATTATGCTTAAACTATTCACTGAAGTGGGATTTTTAGATGAGATACAACAGAGTGTTAAAGGTGCTATGGAAAACCTTCCACATCCAGAGGTTCATAAAAGACACAAGATTCAGAACATACAAGTCTGGGACACCCAAAAAAAAAAAAAAAAAAAAAAAAAAAAAAAAAAAAAAAGCTACAAAAACCTGATTAACTGTTAAAAATAATTGGTATACTTCAACAAATTCCACTGTGTAGTTTTAGGAAATAGGTGCAGGATGGCCCATATTTAACACAATGGCACTTTTAGCTGGGTTCAACTGTATCTTATCAACACAAGATAGACCCCTACCACAGAAGGGACACCTAAGCCTGTGCTGCCTTCTAAAAGCTCTCCATAGCTTTGAAAAATGCCTGAGCAGCAGATGTACTATAAATATGATTTTAAAGATCCATGTGTTAAAAAAACCCTGATGATAATGACAAATAATGGGTTTTTAGTTTGAGTTTAAAGAATTTATATATTTATAGTTATGAATAGCAACAGGAAGGGAGTTGTACCAACTGAAGCATAATAGTCCAAGGCTTTTCCTCCCAGAGATTTAGGGCGTGTATCTACTCAAACAAGTAAATGAGCTAAAATTTAGCTTTATAAAACTGTATAAATCTGAGATGTTTGGATATTGTTTTGCTTCAGTGAGAGGATACAAGAAATTCATTATGTTAAAAGACCTGACTAATAGGGCATTACTTCTCCAAAATTGGCCTTCCAAGCAAAATTTAATCTCTCCTGAGAGCTGGCAGATATTTTGTTATAAACTTCCTCTAAAATCCTAAAATATATACATTTTTAAATAATTTCAAATGTATACTTTGATGGAGGGACATGAGCCTTATTTAGATTTTCAAATTTCTATTTCTTGTAGGTTTATTTTCTACCTGTAAAATGCAAAACCCATGGTTCTAGCTGGAGAAGAGACTGTCTCTCAATCAATTGAATCACTCCCAATAATAGACTTTGGGCCAACTGACAGGATGGCTGCAGTAAACACTTGTATTGAGACACCTTCAATGAAATTTATCTCCTCCCTATTCCTGCTGTCAGAGTCAAGACTACATGTAGACAAATGCATAAGGGCAGTACATTTGCTCACTGTAAGAATATAGAATTCCTTTTTGTACTGAGTCCAAAACACCCTTTTTGAGTTTCAAACACATTTACCAAAGGCAGCTTATCACAATGCAAAATTATCAAACTAGTTAAGATGAACAAAATGTGAATTCATTAACTCAGTAACCACTCTTTCCAGAAAGTACAGGCTATGTTTTTAGCTGATAACCATCTAATCAACTCCATTCACTTCAAATTCACTTTTTGAAAAAGTGAAAGCTTCTTTCTCCTTCCCTTTAATGCAACGTTTCTTCTCAAAGGCAATTGTTTGCTACTACAGTAATCTATATCTCACTGTACCTTAGGCTAATTATGTGTTTCAAAAGAAATCCCAATACAATGAGCAAGAGTAGAACTGAGGCTGATATTGTATGTAGAATATGGCCAGGGAAAGCCACTACACTACATTCCAGGACTCAGACATTGCTCCAGAGATGAACAAGAGAACTTGCATTTTCAGCTGTGAAGGTGCTTCTGTGATCCTTCTAGATTTTGGTTCATGATATTGCACTCTTCTAAATTCCCAGCCCCTTTTCTGTAAGACGTCATAATGGAACTCTCTCACCTTATGCTGTAGATTTTCATTATTATTCCTAAATTAGGTACACAGTGCAAAAGGGAAACGAACAAACAAGTAAGTGAAGCCAAAAAGTCCAATGTGTATGACTCATTATGTGATACACAAACATTTTCTGCATCACTCAGAGAATCTATTCTACCAAAAGAAAAACAAACTTTTTCTTAAAGTTGCAGAGCAGGTAGATAGTTTCTTTTGGATATGTTCCTGGCAGGCAGGTTTTGGGAAACTTTGTTCCAAGAATCCTGCAGACTGAAAACACAGCTGCTCAGATTCACTGCCCTAACGATGGATACTCCTGCTGGTAAGGCAGGCTTACCAGGCAGACAAAATGACAGCTGGTCCATTTCTTCTGTTGCACATAAATCCCATTTAGAATAGGATTAAGACAACTGGAAAACAACCTATTGACTGAACAACAAATCCTGCCTAGCAAGGGGATATATATGATTCAAACAATTTAAAATATTTGAAGTGGGTTTTAAAAACTTTCTTAATAATTGTCACCTAAAAACAGAAGCAACATTCTAGAAACCTTCTTCAGGTTACCACAACTTACTGGTTTAGATTAGGGAAAGCCATGTTAAATACTTTGCCAGTCTGTAACTATAGAACATCTACAAGTAGGATTTTTAAAAACACTTAAATAATTTTCAAGCATCAATTTAGGAGAATATTTCAGATTATAAAAATTCTAAGCAATGCAAACCCATTGATTTTAATTTGATCTTGAAATACAGATCTAACTCCCCCACCTGCAGAGCATAGATCCCTTTTACTTCAGAGGACAGATTCTGGCCCAAAACAGACATCCTTACTTCTGATGTAATCCCTTGCTGCTTTAAACATTTTTTAAACATTCTGAAGTCCACATGCACACTTAAAATTTAAGATGAATGTCAAAAAGGACAAAGGCAAAATAGTTAGTTGCATTCTTTTTCAATGTTTGGTAAGGCAGGCTATACTAACTTATGAAAACTTAAACAGAAAGACTGTCTCTCTATTGGTTTCTGCAGCAACACTATATTTATTTTCATGGGTTGGTTGAATTTGTTCTGTTATCCATAAACAAAACTCATTTAAAATCCTATGTAATCTGTCTCCTGATGCACTTCAATATAGTTGCCTTTGAACTTCGCCTTTGCTTTAATATTGTAATTTTTAAAATTTCAGGTGCTGACCAAAGAAAGCATACATTAATATTTAAAAAATAGAAATAAACTCTTCACTGGAGAATGAAAATTTGGTCTTTGCAAGTTTGAACAAAACCTCAGGGTGGATCACAGAAAGAAAACATTAATGAATCCTTAATCCCCAGTGCAGAGGGGGAAAATCTGCTCATGTATACGGAGGAGTGATGACATACTATAAAGGAGGAAATTGAAATGAAATATTTGTTTCTATTGAATTAGAAGGCTGTAATTTCACCATCAAGTGTTCAATTCTGTAGCATTTTAGATTTTGCTAATAATGAGCTTGATTTGCCACTAAGCTTCAGGTCACTGTACCAACATGTAAAATAAATCCCGTCACCAAATCCTGCTGAGTTGAGTCACGTCAGTGAATTAGCAGGAAAAACCCAAACATGCTGACTGACTCTTCTGCTGGTGTCCTCACAAAGACTTAAGTTACGTGATACTGAAGGTAACAAAGGGATTCCAGATTCACATTACAGCTCTATGCTGTTTGATTTGCTTAGAATTTTTTCCACAACTGGATTTTACTGAGGCAGTTCCACTTGTTCTGCAAGTTTCCTAGATTGATTTTGGACGGCTGACTTTCACTCAGGTAAATGGAGAGGTCACAATGTGCACCATCCCTTAAGGCACAGAATGCTGTTTTCAGCAGAAGACTGCAGCAAGTCAGCTGAATAAAACTCCAGCCTGAGAGCCACCAGCATCTTAGAGTCATCTCTGTAATACTGCAATGATGATCCTGAAATCCTTGCTTAGACAAAGCTTCCCCTGAGTCCCAGATAGCTGACCAGTAATTGCACAGATTAACACTTACATTTAATGAAAGACCCAACTGCTTAAAGTTTATCTTACTTCAGGTTAGCAGTTCTAAAAGTCTTCCAGCTATGAATATGGCATCTCTAAAAATTTCATCTACAAAAACTAAATTGAAACAGCCATCTCAAAAACACTCCATGCCATCTACAATGTTAATATTACAACAGGTTAAAACATACTGGTGAAATAAGATAATTAATATAAATAATAAACTTTATCAGTTTAAATAAACTTAATAAGTTTCAAATAATCTGTTTATCACCAGAAGCATAGAAAAAGAGAGGAAAAAGGAATAGGAACATAATAAAAGTTTACTCCAACCGTGGTCCTGTAAGAGCCTGTTTTGGGCACTTAACAGTTAAAGAAGCAGTGGCATGCTAACCGAGCACATTAAAACAAAGAGTTGGCAGCTCCTGAAGGAAAAGAGCCTGTGCTCCACCGTTCCAACTTGTCAGTCAACTCGTGCCAGCACTCTCCTTGTCTGCCTCCTCTCCACACCCTCATTACATGTGTCTGTCTGGACTGATCTGCTCATCTGTTCAGGGACTCTTCTGACAAGTCAAAAATTTTGCCTCTTTCTGCTCTGGAATTGGATCAAATCACCTCAGCTTTTTTTTGCTGCCCCACCAGGAGGTCTTTTTGCTTATGGTCTCATTCTGTTTGCCTTCACTACCTGTCTGTTTTTGATTTGTAGAATGGAGGAAGCCGAATTGCTGAAAGAAAGATTCCAGGCCATAACAGTAAGTACTCATAGTTATAATTCACTATTAAAAAAAAAAAAAAAGGGCTTAGAAGTAATATTATTAATAAGATATTGTGTGTTTGCTGAATAATGCTTTATCCCAGGACAGAAAAAGAAAAGACTTTGTCTGCTTGAAATTGTTATTTAATAATTCTACCTTATAAGCTATTGCTTTAAGACAGCTAAGTTGACTGTACTGACTTTATTGTGGGCTGTATTGGTTGTATTGTGCTTTAAAATTATATTCAAATAGTGAAAGTATGTGTGCAAATCACTGCTGGACAGTCTGAAACACACATTACTGTCATCATACTGAATGTTTGCCTGAAGGTTAAAAGGCAGCTAGAGAATTCCAGAACAAATCAATTTTTAGATTTCACAATGTGAGATTAGAGATTTTTTAATTTGCACTGTGGAATTAAATACAATTTCTGATTTATTAGTGATCTGTAATCTGTCAATCTCTGTCTGAAAAGTGAAAAAGGACAAACGTGGATTAAGCAAATTCTTTCCTGTCAGTTTTCAGAGAAAGAATGCTGGAGACATTAGAAAATAATGTCAGTTTCTCTTCTAAAAGGAAATCTGAGTGATGATTTCTCGTGTGTAAAAGGAACCACTAAACTATTTTTAAAGTAATACAACCTGATGTTATAAAAATTGGCTGAAGCTAAATTCTCCTCTGATTTGATCTCCATCTGAACTCATTCAGTTACAAAAGACTTAAACTGAGACAAAATTTGGCCCTCTGAGATGAAAGGAACCTCCAGAAGAACCAATCACTCTCTTAGTTAAAAACTGATAATGGAAACAAGGGTATTTGTCACACTCCTAACATGATAGATTAGTTGTGAAACATTGCTAGCAGAATAAATGGTGGGCAGAATTAAAAAACACCTTAGTGGAATCAAAATAAATGTAAGAAGCCATAACTGGAAATCTATGAGGATCTAATAGGTTGTGTTTAAATTCAGTTGAGTTTTAATTATGGCTCTTGATAAAAGCCAACAGTACCATTTAATATATCTACTGGAGACCTGACACAAGCTTACAGTAAGGCAATTTGAAATATTTTAGAGGGTTTAGAGTGCATTTGTTTGTTTAACTCCAATGTTGCCTGAACCAGGGTCAAAACCTGGACTTTGCCTCTAGTGTGGACTCAAAAGATAACAGTTTTGGCACCCCAGAGACGTCCAGGCCTCAAAATGTTTTATGCTCCCTGGGATCCAGGAGCAGGAATGGGGCAGCACTCTTGGCTGCTGAGGACTCCTATGAACATACTGAGGTTGGCACCCTCCAGCTGCAGCTTTGCTCCCAAGGGAATACTGGAGTAGTATTGTTTAAAGAAACTGGGGCAGCTTCCAGTGTCTTGCACTAGAAGAAACAGGAAATCATATTTAGGTTCTGCCTGTTTATTACCCTTGATGTGTAAAGGAGCTATTTGCTCTCTACTTCCATCAACCCAGAGCATCCAGTTGAAACACTTGGAGCGTTCTGACTGCAGAAACAAAGTAGCCTAACTAAGGTGAAGTTATCAGCCTTTACACCAGCAGCAGGAGTTGTCCAAGGAAACAACACACTGCAGTTCAAATAGCGAGCTCCTCCCTGGCTCTGGGGAGGTTTGGATCAAGTAAAACACCTGGGAATTTCAGGTGCCACCTATCAGATATTTGCTGTAAAGGATCTAACAGGATAGCAAGGGGCACTCAGAGCAGTCAACAACTGCACCTGCAGTAAACCTTGTTTGTTCCTGTTGTTAAATACCTGTCTCCTTGACAGCAACCAAGCCAGTAGGAGTTTTCAAAGTGTTCTGTAAATATTTTTCTCCATATAGCAAACAAAAAGGAAAACGTGGTTATGGTTTTTGTTCATGATGTTATTGTTATTAAATATCTCAATGCTCCCACGCTCTGAAAAGGAAAATTTTTCCTTTGTTATATAGCTACCACCTGCTGCTGGTGTATCTAGAATATAAAAATAAAAAATCAAATGCCTTCATTTTGTTAAGCAAGTCTTTCATACCTTAAAATATGAAAGTTTTAATACTTTTGACACTTACTGGGTTTTAATACCTGGAAAATTACATGAAAAAAAAAGCATTAGCTGCACGAGCTGCTCCATGGAATTTGACAGTATGTGGCATTTGCCAGGGTACAAGACCACCATCTTTGGAACCACTGTAGAACACTGACACAAACCAATGGACTTAGCAGACAAGAGAGCTCACAAGGCAGTGTTCTGTGGATGTGATTCCATGTCTTTCAGACAGATCCAGTTTAGAACACAATTCATTTCTGTGCACTAGAGTCAGGAAAGAGTCCCACATGTTTAGTAGGAGTGAAAATGAACACCAAGTCTTGACTTGCATTGCTGCACAACAGAAAGGAATGGCTGAAGATGCTCTGTCATAAAAAGTAAATCCTGCTCACATTAACAAGAGCATAGTAAGAGAGGATTCGAGGACTTCTGCCAGCAACATGATTATCTGCAGGGGCAGAGAACAAGGTTTAATAGAATCATGGCTCCCTCAGCTATCCAGGAATAAACATTTATTCCATTAGCTGTACAGTCAAAAAAAGCAAGACATGATGTGCAGACAAAGCATAGCAGAATGCACTGTGGAAATTGTTTTAACGGGTTTTTAAAGTTCTTTTAGCATACGAAGTTCAAAAAGATTCCTCATATGTCTTAGCTTCTAGATTTAGACTAAACTATATAGGTATATAGACTAGACATATAAAAGACAATCAGTGTCAGCCAATTTAATCTAGATAACTATATAATGGATATTTAATACCAACCATGAAATTAAAACATTAGAACACCAAAGGATACAAAGTGAAAACTTTCAGAGAAAAAACACCGGACATAAAAGAAACATGGACCTCTGAAAACAACAGGTGAAAGTTTCTTTAATGAATAGGTTCCTTATTAATAATTTAAATTGCATTAATTTCTGCTTTTATACTCACATTTCTTTCTACACAGTAGTTTATGTACAAGTACTCATTTCAGACTACCCACACTCTTATTGGATCTCCATTGGTAGAAAAAGAATATTCAATTTGACTTTGAATATTTTTAATAGTATAAACCAAGTAAAAGTTTGTTCTCTGGCTAAGAATCTTATCCAGAACTTTAGTAAAGACAAAAAGAGTCTTTCTTAAGAATTTAATAATCTGTAAACACAAGTTCTTGTCACACTACTCAACTAATGATGGATCACTTAAAGGCCATTTATACCATGAGATCAGGAATATTTCCTAAGTAAGGAAAAGCATAAAGATCAGAAACCAGATACTCTGTCTTCAAATTAGGACTGGCTAAGAAAAATCCAGCATAGCAGCTTTAGGATAAAGCCTCACAGAAGGGTCATTGCAGAAAAATTACATATTGTAGTGATCCTAAATCAGCAACTCTGTTAATTGTATTAAAGACCATTGGCAAACCACAAAACCACTGCAGAGATAAAATTAGCATGTATTTTGAGGAAAGAGCCCCACCTGTTCTGTTTGCAGTATTAAAAAGGCAGACTAACACCATCAAAGAAAAATTGTAAAGGGTTTATAAATAACTACTACACTTTGCAGGCTGTGAGAGATCAGTGACACACACTCTGATATTCACCTGCTAAATCCCAGCATAGTCCCAGTAGTGCCTGGCCAGCCTGTATCCTGCCCTCCAGCCCCATAAAGCTTGCTGGCTTCTTACAATTTCTATCCTATCCCTCAGAAAAGTGTCCTTAGAGCCTGTGGCCAGCTGCTAATTTCTAATTTCCAGTAAGAGTGAAATGATTCAGCCAAGCACACCACATCTCTTCCTGTTTCCAAATCCCAGATCCTAGGGAAATGGTAGAGAACAACTCCCAGCCTTACTTGTGTCCAGCACTTCCTTACTGACTTTCTCCAGTCCTTACACACAGCTGGTTCCTCAGGTGGGCTGAAAGGGAAAGGCCCTTCCTCTGTTTGTGAAGAAGTTAACTCCTTCCTAAACCATACTTGTCTGAAAACAGACTCTTCATAAAAAAGGTACCACTTTTTTAAAAGAGCCAAGCCAGCTGAAAGGAAAGAAGGATTAGCCATCAGTCAACAAACATTTCTGCACAGGACAACAGATTCTATTTATTTCCCTAAAATGTATCAAGAATCAAGTACAAATATTTCTTGATTGGCACATGGCAAGGTGCCTTGCCCAAAACCAGAATTTTATAGCATTAAGGCTGACCAAGACAATAGCTTACTAATACACCTTATTAAAATTACTTTCCTTTGGCGTGATATCTTTCCCCTGGCTGCTGAGGACACAAGGTACTAAATCAGCACTTGGCCTAACACAGAGGAGCCACAAGGTTACTTTCATGTGACAGTGCTATCCAAAAACAGCAGAGGCTCAAGCGTTGCCAGTGTTCAGACATTGTTCACCCATTTCCTTTTTTCTCTAATCTGTAATAAAAAGGATTAAGGTGGCATTAGGATAGACCAGCAGTACACAAGGTTTTTCCTTCTAAAGGCCAGCAGCCATGAACACAGCCTGCACACAAGCCAAATTTTTTTTTTTTTTTAATTGAGAGGTAGCAACAACATACATGAAGTATATTAAATTTCTCTTTTCTCATCTTTACCATTATTTGACTAACAAAATAAACTTCTAAGTCTTTGTTTTATTCCTGTTTATTTCAGCTGTTAGCCACAAGATATATAAACTCAGTGCTGGATCACTGACAGCCCACTCCATTTCGTGATGTATCACAGCTGCTCAGTGCAGACCATGCAGACTCTTGCCTCTCCTAAACGATGCGTGGGCTGCCTTAGGAATTTTGGTCAGGACCCATTTCTAGTCTCACTCTGCATGCACAATTCTGCTCAACTGTACTTTCTTCCTGGCTTTTCCCCCTACCTTTCCCAAGACTAAATAATTTTTATTTTGCATCATCCCTCCTTTGTGGTCATTAACAAAATTGAATGTACTTTGGAGAAAGACCAGTGGAAATCATACCTGAGCAGGATCAAGCTATTGCTACAAAGAATTATGCACTGTCTAAGCACACATAAGCTTTAAAATAAAGCTTTATTTGCATGGATTGATTTCACCCTACTGAACAACACTTACATAATAATTTTATTAACAAGTACTTTCTCTAAATAAAGCTTTATTGTTCTTAATTTGTAGGACAAAAGAAAACTGCAAGAAGAAATTACACAGAAACGTTTAAAAGTAGAAGAGGAAAAAATGAAACATCAACATTTAAAGGTAAGTAAAGTGTTAGATTTATGTAACTAAAGATAGCCCCAAGTCACACAGCACGAATAAAGGTTGGGGATTTCGGAATGCAAATCTTCATGCATTTCAAGTCGTGCTTTTACTGTCAAATTTTCACAGCTTTGTGGAGTCTTGCCAGGACTCCATTTGACTTTAATAAGCATCACTCTTTGAAAAAAAATTACACCGGGGAGCTAATGTTACTTGATCACTTTCATGGCATAAAATGAGATCATAACCAGGAAAAACTCATGGATGAAAATTAAGCCTCACATTTCAGACTGGGTGTGTTCACTCCCTAATCCCACAACAGTAACTCACTTGGTACAGGGTGCAGCACAATCATGAGGTCTAATTGCATTTTTCCTAGAAAAAAAACTAGGCTTTTGTCAGCTTATTTAATTATTCTTTAGTAAAATAATGCTGTTGCCTTTGTATATTAAAAAAAAAGTATAAATTTTACAAATACTGTTCTCATATATAGCCTGGTAAACTCAGGATTGCGAAGTCCAAAGGTATGAGAAACCAAAAGATCCACCTCTGTAGAGAACTGAAATTGCAATGATTTCTAACCAACACCACTACTCCTAAAATATTTATAGCAGTTTGGCAGTATGTGTCATTTAGGGAAATGAGACAAGATATGCTTCTAGAAATATGCAAGACTTGGTATTTTACATACTTTTTTTTCATAATGTGAGCAGATAAACAGTCTCAAGAAAGATATATTGAATCTAACACCAGGAGTGTGGTGTGTCTCCTCCAGCAAATGTGTGAGAAGCATATTTAAAACAGACTCCTCTTCCAAACAGACACCAGATCCTGAGTTTCATCCACCCATTTCTTTTGTGTCAAGCCAAAAAAATGAAAAGCCATGATAAAGTAGTTCACTGGGCCAGGCAAGCCAATGCACAGCCATGCCCAGCTTTTATTGGAAGATAGTTACTCCAAGGACAGGCTTGACAATTTGTGTAACATCTTGTCTAAAAGGGAGAGGAATATCTTCCAAATCCTGTAACCTTTGAGTAGCAAACATGTGACTCCTCCATCATGGCACATTTCTACATTGAGTGCTGAAAGTTATATTTCAAGTTTCCATGTCTATAAATCCAGATGACTCCTCTGCCCTTCTTTATAGAGGGATAAACTGATCTGTTGTAGAAAGCAGCTAATCCTCACTACTGCTGTGTGGAGACAGAGCCCTAGGGCAGTTTCCTTACAGACTTAGTACATGTTTGTAGCTAAAATTAATAGGTTCAGTGGAGTTTTAAAAGTTAATGCAAAAACCAACCTTGAACTTACTCTGAAGAAATTTTATGGAGTTTTTAGAGAAGCTAAAACACTCCTGGAAAAATACTACTGAAATGGTTTTACATTGGAAGAGAACAGAGGATGCAATTTCTCTGCCTGTTGTATGAGAAATCAGACAGATATCACACAGAAAAGCTTTTAAATTATATCAGTCCTATTGCATATATATACAGCAAAGCAAGGATCTCTTGAGGAGATTATTCACTTGGAAAAGAAGAATCAAGCATGCATTTAAATATGCACTTTAAATACATACTTACATGCACACGTATGCTGTATAAATACATACATATCATTAGTTATTTGGAGCATGCAAAATGTAGACTACTTTTTCCAGCTCAAGAACAAGACAAGCACCTAATATCAAACACAACATTAGTACATTAACATCTTTTGCTTTATGCCCCAGAAGCTTTGTCCCTTAATGAACATTCTTGCTTCAGAGTAATTCAAGTATTTCAATGGAGTCAAACAAGAAAAGGATCCAGTGTGTAAATTGCTTTAAAACAGATTTAGACTTCTAAAATATTTAAACACTGCAGTAAGTTTTCTTGAGGGAGCATTTCCCTAGCAATTTAGGCTGATTCCACTCATTTATACGCATACCAATTGTGTGCATGGTGAAATCCAGAGCTCCATGATCTATTACCATAACTCACACCTGTCCCCTAGGAAACTATTGCAGGTTAGTAAATCTCACTGCCATAGAGATGCTCTTGTGAGAACATCACTGTTGTGTTCCTCATTTTGTCCTTCCTATTTATAATCCTTAGCAACAGGTTTATTAAAAGGTTGTTGGTTTGGTTTGTGGCGTTTTTTTTTTGATTGGAGCTTTACTTTGGTATGTTTTTTGTTTGTTGCACAAAAAAGATAGTTCTAGCTTCCTTTTCCCAAATAGAAATCCCTGCTCTGGCTTCCCAATGACTTTGTTTGCTGTCCCCAAACAGACTTCTTACCAGAAAGACACAGATGAGGCACCATGACAGATCTTAGTTATCTGGTCGAAGTGGAGAAGGAACATTTATTCCCTACATGTGCACTTTCAGAGGAAGTGGAGGGCATGTCAGCAAATACACCTGTGTGCACAGGGCTTCACAGAACTGCAAGGGGGGTTGGGGGCTGCTAGTGTGAGTACAGGGGAAACTTTATCCAGTATTTCTAGATGCACCAACAACTAATCCTTCCTTCTACCTGGAATCCTTCTCACTGAAGCAACAAGGGAAAGGACCAGACAGAATTGTTTGAAAAGTGCAGTAAGCACTGATTTGCATCTACTTTCTAAGAGCTTTAAAGTTTAGCTTATTAATTTTCAGGCTTCTGACAAGCCTGAACTCCAGTAGTGCTACCTTGTAGGTGCTTGCCACACACCTCCTCCTTCCAGTAATTAAGTGTTGAACCACATTATTTTTGTGAAAAAACATGAAAATTATTTATGCCTTCTCCAAAATATTGTAAGGTTAACTGCCATACCCCTGGGAGAGCAAGACCCACAAACTCAAAACACCTTTGCTTTTCAGTGAATCTTTCAGTGCTTGCCCAGCCTTGTAAGGATGGCAGTGGAATTATAACTGGAGCACACACTGTAAATTTTTCACAGAGTCTGCAGGATATTGTCATTGGACTTTTGGTGTGACCATGAGCCACAAAACAATGTGATTACTCTCCAGCACTCTGGCCCTTCCCAGGGCTTTATCACAGCACCGTGTACAAGTATCCCTTTCCCTTAACACACAGAACCTAACACAAAATCAAAGTGCTTCCATGTCAGTGCTATAACACATGCACAACCTGATTCTGAGCTAGAGACACTTTGTCATGGAAAGAAATGTTAGACAGCAGAAAAAAACCTGTCAGGCCCAAAGCAGCAGCTCCTGCATTGGCTTGCATTGCTGCCTTGGATGGGACAGACCTGAAACTGTCTTGTATTCAAAGGTTGTTTCCAAACTACATGATGTGTCATTCTTTCAAAAATGGCTAATTAAATGAGAAAGATTACATGGCATTTAGCTGGGAGTAGCAGCAAACTCCTTTAGAAACATGCAAAAATAACACTATTGTGCTATGCTGGTATTTAGGGAGTTTGTTTTCTTGGGCCTAACCCTATACATACAGAAGCTTTTGTTGATTTCAATAGGTGGTATCAGTTTTTGAGGTCTACAATGCCAGCCCCACTCTAAATCTCACAAGGAATTATAAATTTATTTTTGGAGACATAAGTACTAGACTAACACTGTTCCAGCCAAGATAAAAACCTCACTCTTCTAGAAGCCCTAGTATCACTAAAAATCTAAACTAAACTAAATACATCCATGATAGAAAGGGAATTAATAACTATGTGCCCTCCAGCTTGAGAACACAGTATTTTGTGCTCAATAAGAGTTGTGCCAACACCAGGCTACCTGCATCTACCAGATGATGTAAAAATATCCTATTAAAATCTGCATTTATTTCATTAGAGCCTAAAACACAACTACCAGGAAATGCTGCCAAGTGATCCTAAAGACTCAGGACGTCAGTTTTGAGCAACCTGTGTTTGCAAAGATTTTCTAGGATCCAGTGTAGAGAGAGACAGAATACTGTTCTGCAGGCTAAGGCAACTGTAAACATTGCTCTTACCTTCCCCTAAGTAAAAAAAAATTAAAAGCACCACAGAGTGCACAGACTTTTCAGCAAGCCTGTTTTAGACACACCTTCTATGACATTGTGTGTCAAGAGGAAAATTGCCTTTAACTGCAATAAGGTCCTACATATATATTCCTCTGCCAGCTGGGCCTCAGTAATAACCTCATGGAAAGTACACAATAAATAGAAAAGTGTAGGAAGCAACAGCTTAAGTGACTCAACACAGGATGCAGGCAGGGATTCCAACAGCCCCTGCAAGCAGCATTGAGCTTAGTGCAGCATTCTCACCAGTGCTGGGCACACTCTGCCTCAAGCAGCATGAGTCAAAATTCAATGTAATCTGCATCCACATCCTGCAATTAACAAAACTGTATGGGGGGGAAAACCAAAAACTTAACATGGAAATTAAACAGCTCAAGGAATGTAAATTATAACTGGGACATTCATGGTTAATTTAAGACTTGATATGTTGTGTGCTCCTTTTTTGCCTGTTGAAAGAGTATTTCTAAAGAGTCCCAACTCCTTCCTCAAGGCAGCAACTGCATTTATACCCCTGAGTTAGACTGAAAGGAATAAAAAGAGTGCAAGAAAGTTGGCATGGTTTACAAGTTTTAACCTGCAAATAGGAACTTGCCTCCAAGGATTTTTTTTTAATGCCAGGAGTATTTTTGAGAGCTCTAATGACTTTCAGGTACCACCTTTTCCAGTGTAAAGCAGCTGTAAGAAGCAATCAGTGCATACAACTGTATTTTTCAGACCTTGAAAACACAGCTGAGAGAGAAACACTTACCTGTGCACATGCAATACACCCATTTGTAAGCCACCACTGCACAGAAAGAACTCCACAAGCACTAACCAGGTCAGGACCTAAATACCTAAGCTCT
This sequence comes from Aegithalos caudatus, assembly GCA_013389925.1. Classification (NCBI taxonomy): domain Eukaryota; kingdom Metazoa; phylum Chordata; class Aves; order Passeriformes; family Aegithalidae; genus Aegithalos; species Aegithalos caudatus. The sequence continues at coordinate 468,207 of WEIU01007033.1, forward strand.
GGATTGCCCCTATGACAGCAGCTCTAAATACACAGCAGGTGTGCTGAAACACTAACCAGCCACCACCTGCCCTTGCTCCACCTTTCCACTGCCCCTTACCCCACACATCTTCACCAGCTGAAATTAGAGTTCACTATCATGAGTACACAGGATCATTTTTTTTCATCATTTTCAAGTTCCAGGGGTAGCATTGTATCACTAACTCCCTAGAGATCTCTTACTCCTATAAGAAATTTCTCATCTTTTATACCTTCTTCCAGAAGCTATGCAATGCCAGGACCCCAGAAATTAGGGCTATTGAAACAAAACTGTTGTGCCAACTGGAGCCTTTCATGAGTCTGTTATATGTATGGTTGTACAACTGGTTTGCTTCATTGAAGACACACACACCACTGGATCCACTTACCAATATTAATCTGTTATGGATAGCAGTTGACATACTCTACATTTTTGTTGGATGGACTAATAAAATCTAACATTGTTCCTAAAGATGTTGTTCAAGTCAATATCAAAACACAGAAGGCATTAAGTATTTCTCTGCCAGTGGCACTCACTGCAGTCAGGTTGCCTTATGCTGGATAGATCACAGTGCTGTGGATCACATCTGTGGCATCAAGACAAATACAGGAAATGGTTAAATACCCTAACTTCTAGCATTCACTTACTTGTCTATTTTTCCCCATCAGAAAAAAGCCATGCGAGAAAAATGGCTCTTGGATGGCTTTAGTTCCATGACTCCAAAAGAAGAAGAAGAAATGCAAAAGCAGAATCAGGAGGACATACAACGGACTCATGAGCTGGAACAAGACATTTTCAGGTAGGGAGGTACCCCTGTCCTTGTGTCTGGGTTAAAATGGTCCCATCTTAAAAGTCCTACCTTATTTTGTAAAAGATGAAAATGTCAACAAGTGCTAAACACATGCAGAATAAAGCAATTCTTGTCATGTTTTCTAGTCAGTCATAATTAAAGAATACAGAATGCAATTTTCCATCCTGTAAACTGTAACAAAGTGCACAATAACTATATTGCAGAGTATTTCTCTATTCCAGATATCTTTTCCATGCTGTATTCAGTAGGTGTAAGCCACAACCTATGGGGCTTGCTCTGAGACAGCAATTTTTGAATCAGAACTTCAAAACACCAATAACTTTTGAAAGCTCTTCAGTTTCACTAGGTCTTGGCACAGCCTTTAACACCTGACTTTCACTATAACAGCACTTCAGAACAGTACAGGCTCCCCAGCCCCATTAGTAACACCTTCAGCTTTCTATCTGGAAGAACTTTGTACCCAATTTAGTCCCAGAAACCTGCTATAGCAAAGGTCTTTTTTAACCTCTCATTAGAGATGTTTCTACAAATCTCATTGCCTAGTGCTTTCCTATCACTCAGAACTAACATTTAACTACAGAGACAATCTCATGAAAGACTCTTATTTACCATGAACACAGTTCCATGTGCTTATTAGCTCCAGTTAGCCCTTCTCAAATACCACAGAGCTGTGTACATGGTTAGCTCCTTCCCTGGGTGCGGGCACACTGACTGGTACTACCCCTTAGCACCCACAGCAAAGATGAAATGTTCCTGTTCCTTTAAATTCTGGAAAGTTTCATCATCCTTTTTCAAGGCTTTTTCCTCTATTTCAATTCAATAGCATTTTCCTCTCTACTTTTCTTCCACTGTCCTCCTACACACACACTTATGGCAGAGCTGTCACCAAGATTACCTTCTCTGGTGATCTCCCATCCTCTTCCCTCCTTCCTCCATCTCTGACACAGATAATAATTCTCTTGGCTGACAGGTAGCAGCCTAGTGCTAGTTTGTCCTATAATTATGCTGACTTCAGTACCACTTTTCTCTGCAGAACATCTTTTTACAGACCTCATTGTTGCAGATGTAGGAGGTAGACAGCATGCCCTGAAAACATCCCAGGAGGCTGTCATTTTGAATGCATGCAAGAGGAGTCCATATGACAGTGTGAGTTCCAGAAAAGAACAGCAGCTAGAGGTAGAACAGGCTGAGGAGCAGCAAGGAAATGGTGCTGAGCAAGCATTTCCCCATCAGACCACTGGAACTTCAGCCCTTCTCTAAATAGTGAGAGGAAAGATTAGAGTCAAAGTCCTGTTGACCATCAGCAAAGTCTGAGCTAAGAATTTAGGTTTATTCACATGTCTTTTGCTATAAATTAAATTTCCTACCACTCCCTAATAGCTGTTCAGCAAAGGCATCTAGAAAAATATCCACATTGCCTTCCAAATAGCATTACATTTCTTTATACACACCCAGGCCAGTTTCAAACCAGCCAGCAGTGATACAGAAGCCTAGGAATAAAGTCCACTAATAAATAAAAAGTATGCATCATACAGTTCTTGCACAGTGCTTTTGCTACACCATAGATATCACCAAAGCTAAGCCTGTCTGACCTCTGACCTGCCCTGTAAATCAAACATTCCTGAACTGATCATGTAGACACGTCATCCAGCAGAAATAACAAACTGAGAGGCTCAGTAGAATTCCTTCTTCTAAGCATCTGACTATTAAAACTCACTTGATTCGGAAATATTCAGTTGACTCTGTTGATTATTCTGCGTGTGTTTTGTCATCAGTTAAAAAAATTATGAACCACTTTAAAGACTTTTTTGATTACCTTTAGACAAGACTATTTTTTCTTTCTGCTGAGAGGACAATTGCAATTCCTGGCAGATTATTTACAGTAGTGGCATGGGCCTTGCCATCACCTTCCTAAATGGGACCTCTGTTTTGAAACATTCTTTACTTGGGTGTCAAATTGAGCTGGTGTATGTCTGCTAATAAGTTCAGATTTGAGCTTTTTTTTAATAAAAGGGAGAAGTTCCATTCTTTGTATCAACGACAAAACAGTGAATAGCAAGCAGCCTAGGCCAGCTTGGAGACAAATGGCTGAATGCTTTGGTTACAGACAAAAAACTGCATTTACAATATCTGTCCCATTTACCCTCTTCACATGTTAGATGCTTCAGTGAACCAAATGAGCACATCCTTGGTCAGGGTACAAGCTGAATGAAGAATTAAGATTAATCTTCAGCTAATAACATTCATTCTTGATAGAATTAGTTGCTAAACAACATATTTAAAAATGCAAAACAACTAAGGTCTATTCAATTGCATTGTAATGTAATGAAATCATGATGTGTATGAAATGAATATGTAATGTAATGCATGAAAGAAGACTCAGGCTATGTTACAGAGCTGCTAAAGCATTTGACTCACCTCAAAACATATGAGGACTTGATAAACTGCTTTTTCCCCTCAGCCTGGAATTCCTCAGGGTGGTATCTTCCTGCTTTTCATTCTCAAGCTTTTTTTTTTTTTTTTGGAGTTGCAGTGATGCCAACTGCAGTAGATCAGCTGGTGGCCAGCAACATCCAGGCAATCTCCATAAATTTTCTTAATTCAGCTGCTACTTTAGCAGGGAAACCTTTCATTTAGTGTCTTGACTTCTAAGGTTTCTTCTCTCATCCACACCTCTGTGCCACTTATTTTCCCTTCTAAAATAATCAGTGCTACTTGAAAAAATGACAAATATTCAAAGGATTGATTTAATACAGTAGCTATGTCATACTTCCATTTCTCTCAAAAAAAATGCAGCATTGTACAAAAGGTCATACAGTTGCTAGAATAGTGCTAGACCCTTTCATGACAAACTGTGATGTAACTTTATCAAAGTGTCATTGACTTAGAAGTTTCTAAATATTTAAACACACCAGAAAGATCCTGGCCCAACTTTTCAACTGCATGATGTTACAAGGGATTCAATTTCTTTGAACTGTACAAATTGCATCTCTTAGAAGTTTTCTTTCCACAATTTCCAGTGTGCACACTCACAATGTGCTCTCAAATTGGACCATAAAATCTGTTTTTTCAAGTATAAATGCAAAAGAGATACTTAAGAGTCTAGATGCAGTTCCCATTACATGGGTATAAGAATTTCTCTCTAAACCCACTGAGCATTGAATTAGATCTCTTAATTACCATATAAAGTGGATGTTGGTATGGGTGTAAGAACATATATAAACTGTAATTTATTTCTTGATCACCCTGGTAAATACATGTTGCTTATAATTTTTGATTTATTTGGGGTTTTGTTTTCTCTTTTCTCCCACCTCCCTTTTTCAAGTATCTCCATAATTCTTCCTTCTTTTCTTACACATGTGTGCTTAGGAGTGTTCAGAGCCAAGACTGAAATAAATCCACAGTATAAGTTAATGATTTTCAGCTCATTATGGTTCTGTGAATTTTAATGATTTTTAAATTAGGATAATAATGCAATCAAGTCTCATCTAAAAATAAAACATCTCAATATATTAAACAAAGACTGTTCCATAAGAAGTGCAAAAATATGGCACACGGTCAATACCTTCTTTTATAGCTGTCCTAAAATATTCATCCCCCTTGTAAAATTTTTTAAATTTTAGCACTCTAATCAGGGTTCTAAGGCCACCTTGCAGAGCTCAGGCATGAAGTAGAAGCAGTTTTTAAATTTATTTTTTAGCTTTTACCTTCATCCTGGCGGTTTTTTGGGGTTTTTTTCCACATATCTATTCTGAGGTCTGTGATACCTTTGTATATCAAAGAAGAGGATGTTGGCACCAACAGATAAAAGTCCACATAGCACCCTGTTAGTGTAGCTCTACATATCTGAGTTAAATAGGGCAAGAGCCATAATGGTAATTTAGATTCCTCAGTCACACAGAAGGAAATCAATAATGCTTATCTGTCAACCTGCATTCAGCTTTTCTTGTCTGATTACTTTAAAGGGATGGCAGATTTTAATCATTATGGTGACTTTGCATAATATTGTGAATCCTAGTGTACACAGTAAAGAAGTCAAAATACAAAAATACAACACCTCTTTCCCTTGGGGTTATAGGCCAACACTTCTATAACCCTGTCTGTAACTTTTTCTTGGATCATGTAGTTGTAACTATTCTGACTGCTCTCAGCAAAACATGATATCAGTTGCAGCTGCCTTAGGTCCACAGTCATTGATTTCCAGCATGGATTTAAAAAAAAAATAGAAGGCATATCTCACTCATATATGGAAGCTTTTGAAATTTCCTCTTTTTTTTCTTTAAGTTAAAAGAAGTTATTTTAAAAATGACCAGGAGACTAAGGCTATACAGCATTAACCTCCAGAATACGACATTCAGTTCAAGACCTAATTCAGAGTTAAAGCTGGAGTTAGATTCTAGATCTTCATGGAAAATTGACTTCCCAACTACTCAGCTAATAAGGCAAATTCCATCTAAACCCCAACAAATATACACTTACGCAGAAAATAGTAGTCTTGAATAGAAAGAATAAAAAATAGGAAACAGGACACCTGCTTAAGTCACTGCCTTACTCAGCTGAGAAAAATTTGACTAGCATACTTTACTTTAGTGGTGTGCTTTATACCCAGACAACTAGGAATAGCTTTCTCCCTCTCTGATACAGAGACTCAATTTTTTATCTTGGACCTTTCTGTCTACAAGTGTTTGTCATACACTATGAAAATAAAACTTCTGATTGGGAAAAAAAATATACCTTAATCATTGTACTCAGCTTTAACATGAAAAAACCATACAACATAGACTTAACACATAAGGAGGGCAGGGAAGGGAGCTGCAACAAACAAACCTACAACAAGCATCCACTCCTGAGACTCAATATTCCTTTCACATAACAAAGGTTTTAAAAAGAAAATAATTAACCCCTCAGCCAAGTCCTAACTGGCAAAATAGTTTGTGTTTACAGATGGAAGGATTTTTTNTTTCTTTTTAAATGAAAATACTATTTCACATTTATTTCCCAGTGTGTGTGAAACTATAAGTTGATCTCATTTAAGAGCAATATTTGTTAAGGTAAGTGGAACCAGCCCTACTAATGGCCATATTCCCAATGCATCAACTCTATGATGTTGTTCACTGCCTGGTATTAAATCTAATGCAACTGTGATTGCAGACTGGAGAAGGAAATTGAGACTCTGGAAAGACAAGAAATGGAAGTCTCAGCTAAGGAAGAAGCAATTTTAAAGAAACTGAAGTCTGTTGAGAAAACAACAGAAGACATAATAAAGGTTAGTGCTATATTATTCCAGAAACAGAATTTATTACTCAGTCATCATCACATCCAGGGAAAGGGGAACTAGCAGGGTCCCATGAGTGGCCATGAACTTTTGTCTGAAGGGACAGCAGTTCAAACATGAGAGGGGTCAAGATGTTACATTGTTTAAGTGCCCATATGCTTCCATTTGCTTATTTATGGGGTGGGAGAGCAATTCCTATTTTAACTCATCTACAGCACATCTCTAAAAACAGCACTACCACTGACACCCAGCAAGTTTGCATCTCAGCCAGAGACAAGACACTAGGTACAGCCCAGGTTCAGAGGCTGGTCTATTCATACTCCTTCAGGTGACAAGCCCAGCTAAGCTGTATCATGCTCTCCACCAAGTCCCTGGCAGAGATTATGATGCATCTTAAAGTTATCAGCCATTAGTCTCTGCCAAAAGGTAATTTTAATATTTTATACCATCTTAAACAGTCTCAAAAAATACAGTGATGAAACTAAACTTCAGTTCTCCAGCTGTTCTTACATACACACGCACACATTTTCTGAAGATACACAGGGAGATAAATAAAACTGGAAAGCCAAAGTAGGACTTTAAAAAAAATCTTTGACGCCAACCAGGTTGGGCCACAGTGGGAGGCTAGGTCACTGTTTAACACTTCATAATATTTTTGTCCTTCCCTGTGTGACTTGGAATCATATTGGCAAAAGACCACAGAAATTTCACTTTCTCACTCGCCAAGCTCCAACTGAGCACATTTCACTTTTAGCCCCTTCTCTATACGAAGCTGTGCACACAAAAGCTTAAAACTATCAGGGAAACCAAAGCACTGTCTATTTAACAGTCTGTTACTTAAAAGTAACTATCACATTTATTGTTAATGGTTCTCTTTCCCACCTAGTCTGTGAAGACTGAAAAAGCTGGATTTGAAAAAGGTACGTTTAGTCAAAAGAATATTTTTTAAAAGCTTCTTGCAGAAGTAAGTTAAAACATACTAATGCTTTGTGGATCTGTGGATCTTCTTTACTCAGAGGCAGCAGACTACATATATGCCAGCATCCCTGACCTTCCCAAGTATTTCAGACCTTCTGCACTGAGAAGTACAGCACATGCTGACATGGATGACGAAGAAAAGAGAAAAGGTACTGCTTATTAGTAACTCCAGAATGTCAATATGTACAAAAGCTTCCTCTATATTGAATCTAATACACTTTAAGCAAAGAATAGACATTACAGATATAAGACATTTGTTCTCATTTAAGCTGTATTACCAGTTAGGTCATCAAAACTGAGAGGTGAGACGGTGGTGTGAGGTATGTGCCACTGAGAGTAACTCCTTTCACCACTGACACTTCTTTCCAGCACTTCATTCCTCTGCCTGTCATAACTAAGTACAGACTCCCTTCATATCATTCATTTCATATTTTCTATCTGCACTTACAGCTGCTGGGCTGCCAGAAGTAGTCTGGTTATTTCCCAACTACTACAAAGCCTCCAACCCCTTCAGAGTGCCCAAGACTCTCTGGCATCACAGTATATTGAGCTCTTCAGCTGCTATTGCCCAGCAGAATGCCTGAAGCCAAGGTTAAATCTGGATATCTCAGTCTATCCTGTAATGAAAACTGTCTCCTGAACAGCTGATTTTTTCCTCACAGAATGAATATATGTTTTCCCACAGGACAGAAGGGACACTCAGAATGAGAATCTAATATATTGGTTGTGTATGTGATAATTTCACACATTTAATAATTCATTCTGACAGCTGTTCTCTATCACTGTCAGAACTATAATTCTTGCAGCTACTGCATTACCAGTTTAAGCACTTTTTTCTTTCAACAGCATTGTTTGCCATGGAAATTAAGGTTGAAAAAGACATGAAGACAGGTGAAAACACAGTGTTGTCGACAATACCTCTTCCCTCAAAGGAGTTTAAAGAGACAGGAATTAAAGTCTATGATGATGGCCGAAAGTCAGTCTATGCAGTGTCCTCAAATGGGAGCACAACACAAAATGGGATGGATGAACTTGCTCCTGTTGAAGTGGAAGACCTGCTAAGGCAGGCAACTGAAAAAAATTCTCAGTCTCCCACAGAGTACCATGAACCTGTCTTTGCAAATAAATTCTGCAGGCCAGTTACTCCTCAGAAAGACAAATTAGTCCCTGGACCAAATTTGGAAGGCACTGAAAAAAGAGAGATGAATGGATTTAGCAATCATCAGACAGAGTTCTCCAAAACAGAGTCTGTTATGCAGCAAAATAAAGAGAATGGCCTTGATCTTCCAAAGGTAATACAACCAAAGTCTCCCTCTCCAGTAGTTTCCCATACAGAGAAAAAAGTGCACACTAATCCTGAGAACAGGATGATTCATAATGAAGAAAGAAATTCTGCACATGAGGAATTAAAACCTTACCTGAATACAAGGGAAAATCATAATGAGACAAGGTTTTTAAATCCCCATCATCCTAACGAAGCATGCCCTGCACCTCAGGATGAGGAAGATGTTCGATACAACGTTGTCCAGGCTGTGCCTTGCTACGTGGATGAATCTGAACCTGTCACCATGGTGTTCATGGGCTACCAGCGCGTTGACGACGACGATGCAGAAGCAAACCAGCAGCTGTCCCGATATGACGGGGTGATCCGTGCAGAACTAGTCATCATTGATGACGATGATGAAGATGACAGCAAATCTGAGAAACCAGCATATCATCCCATAGGCCATTATAGTCAAGTTTATCAGCCACCAAACAGGAAAACCACAGAAGCCCAACAGACAAATCCTGTGAGCAGTCTGGGTGCAAGGCTGAACAAGGTACCCCACAAAAATTCCATCTCCCTGCAAGAACAAGAGGAACGCTTAAGCTCACCAACACACCATGCTCATCTTCACAGCCAGATGTCTGGAGATGGTACAGAAGATCCCTCGCTAACAGGTAACAGAAAAGGAAAATCATGTCACTGCTGTTTGCTCATGTAGCAATTTGATATTGCTCTTATCTGCTGGCAACTGTGTCACTTACTTGCATTGTTTGGGTTGTTTCAGACTAATATGCTATTATTAATAATTTCTTCGCTCTTGTTTGTTAACCAATACCAATCTACGTTTTGAATAAGATAAAATCTTATTTTATCTTTAGCAATGCACTAGTTACCATATCAAAATTTGGAAAATAAATTAATCGCAGAAATGCCATTCCTGTAAACTTCAAAGAAGTTTTCTTTCAAGTTCCATTAATGCTACAAAAATTAACAGAAGTAGTTTTCATTTCTTGCAGGTAACTAACAGCATTGCTACTTAACAATTTCTCCTCTCACTGGCATGTTTTTCTGCCTGTCTGCATTCCATCTACCTCCTAGATGATCCAAGATACCCCTTAATTAAGAAAGGCTGCTTAATAACCAGTTTTACTTTGTATGTTTAAGGAATCAATGTTGCCAACATTGTCTTGATAGTGTTTATGCAAGTTTTAACATGTTTTCATTAACCCGAGTTAGACATTTTTATAGCTTCTGAAAATGAAACAGTTTTCATCACTACACATGGTTAGTCCAATAGTCCACAGAGTTATTTTGAATACTTTTTATATTCTATTAGTACATACAGAATCTATTTCTTACTATAAAGTTTTATAATAAAAGTTTGAAAGCAATAGCAAAATCTTCCAGAAACATAGAAAACTCCTCTTTATGATTACGTTGCACTTCTATGCATACAACTAAACTCCATTTAAGTATACTTACAGGGCAGCAGATTTCAAACAGTAGTCACATTCCTCTTGAAGGGAAGAACACTGTGGTTGAATTACAGGAAGATCAGGGGTCCTGATCCCACATTCTCTCCCTCCAGACAAATTTGCAGCAAAAATGTAAGTCTGGGCCCTGCCTAAAGCTCTATCAACAGCCCAGGAAGTCTTTACACTACATGTAAAGCCAGGAGAGGGGATGATCTTGGGATCATGTAAGAAGTTTCAAGTATTTTTGCATCAGTAGGGGCTTCTTGGGAAAAGTTTTTCAACACGCCAGGCTCTCAGCTTTTAAGAGTACCAACATCATGGAGTCATGCACACAACAGTCAAAAATATTCCAGCATTGATGCCCATACTTTCTCATTGATAAGGGCCACTGCACTTTTCCATTACTTGAGAAAACCTTTGCTTTTCTCAAGCACCCATCCTGCTATCTGCGTACTTCCCTGTGCCCTCCAGTATCAGGGGCTGCTGCCAGCAGCTCTTATACCAGCAGCTGGAAGCAGAAGTAGTTAGGACAGGCAAGATAAACCACTCCAGAAGCTGCTCCAGCCCATGATATTTTGGAGATGGATTCTTAATTCCCCCATCACATAAGCATTGGATAACATAGAAGGGACACTCACCCACCCACCTGCAGTTTCTACCAAAACATCTCATTCATCCTACCAACTGCTGAGGGGGTGCTTCTGAACATGTCCTGGGAAGAAATAGTCCAAGTAGTAACTACAAGCTGGCAATACCATTTAGGTAGGCCATACAGAGGCTATGGGATATTAGCTGAGCACCTCTATCCACACCAACCCCAACTTATTTTTGTGTCCCAGGAGAAGCATCTGAAATTTCTACATTTTTCCCTTTCTGCTCAGACACTTCCCAATCTGGGTTCTCTCCCATTTGAGGTTAGTGGAAAACAAATACTGACTTTCAGAAAACGGGACTAAGCACAAATACAGCAAAGGTGTTTGAGAATTTGTCCTATAAATCTGTATTTGTTCTCAGCCATTTACTTATAACTATTCCACCAATAAGAAAATGGCCAATTGGGAAAAATGGATCCCAGCTGAATTACAAACAGTTTGGCAATTGCCTCAAAAGCTTACCCAGTCAGCGTCATCTCCAAGTGAGTATATTCACACCTAGTAGAATTTGGAACCAAGCCATATTCTTCTTTAGCCCACCGCTTATTTATTGCCACTCCCTGGGACATTTTTGATCAGTGGAAAAAGCCAGGAAGTGACTCAAATTTTCCCAAGCAGCCCTATAATCCTACTGAGACTTCTAAAAGGGAAACAAAACCAGGAAAACCTCTCGATCTAGAACAATGTATTATACAGAACTGTTTTTTTGAGAAATAGATTATTTTCAAAACAGTCATTGATACCCACCCTAGCAGGTTCACCCTAAACACCACTAGAGAAAAGAGTGGAGTCAGTTATTTTTGGTAGCTCATCACTCATTACTAAAATAACAAACAGCAAAACAGAAAAGTAATCCTCTCAGGATCTAAAGCTTTAGGAAGCACCTACAACATTTAAACATTAAACAAGAACTTGAGGACTCTGAAAGACAATGAAAAGCAAAGAAGCACAGGACAGACATGAATGATGGCCCATTATGTAACAGTTTTTCTTTAAGAAAGAAAGGAACCTTCAGAACAAGTTACTGAATTAGTTAGCAATGGCCAAGGACAAGGAAGCAGAGGCATTCTACCATGTGCCAATCTATATGGAGACATAGCAGATTAAATTAGGAGCTTTTCATGCCCACAGTCTTATAAAGATGTAGGACATACCTCTCTCCATATAGCAGTAATTTTCCTTCCCCCACCAGTATCTCAAAGTATGTGCCCTCAGAAAAAGCATACAGAGAAAAGGATGACAATGCTATAATTGGTACACCCAGATTTGCATTATTAGAGCTTATTTTTTTCTTTAAATTTCAGGTAAGTTAATTCAAGTGCAAATGTTTTGAAGATGCAATACTCATTTAGGGAAATGAAAAGTACTTGGGAGGGAACAAAGGCTAGACGTAGTAAAATGAATAAGGAAATGCAAAACTAAAGCTGAATAAGCAGAAAAACCTACTGACAGCGTGGAACAGGCTCTCATGGAACACAAAGGTCCAAGGCTTTTGGCAGCTAGCTAGTCTAGATGAGCTATTTTTTTCCTACCACTGGAAGCTTTGCAACCTCCAAAAAACGCCAATGGAGACAGCTCCATTTGTGTTGAAGAAAGCAAAATATATAATTTTTTTTTAGAGAAGACTCATGCACACCATGTTTCTGTAATGTATAGAGCAAGACAAAAACAGACCATGAGCTATATTAAGTGAGGAATCAAACTGACTGTTCTTCAACCATGACCAGGGTTGGAATCCTTCAGAATTCCTCAGCCTGTAAAAAGTACACAGTGTCTTTGTAAGAGCTAAGGTTAACATCAGTGGCTCCGTGATATAAAGTTACACTCAGATGCTTCTATGATTTGCATCATTCAGCATTCAAAACATAACTTGAGTTGGACACTTGCTGACATGTGTAAATCAAGTAAACAGCTGCTTTGACCCCTCGTGCCTCAGCAAAGAGACATATGCAGGGTGCAGGAATGAGACATGCTATTTTTGGTGACTCTTCAATCTACCAGGTCAGGGTAATGGAGATTATTCCCACTGCATTCTCAGATCAACAATGTGCTGGGGGGAGGGCTTTTCCATATCAAACAACAGCATTATGTTGCTGTTCTAAAAATAACCTTAACCTTAAATCATTGGCCTTGTGCTGTCCCTTTCAAACTTACCCCCATTGTACCCAGTTATAGACAATAGCCACACAAATGTTTATACAGGTACTGTTTCTGCATCAGATCAAATCAGGAACATGACCAACTCCCACTCTGACTCACAACACCGGGAAGAGAGGAAAGTTATCTCTGAGCATCACAGAAAAGGAAAAAGTTTCTAAATAGTTACAGCTCCCACTGAGGAGTTTAGTTTAAACAAAGTTTGTTTAATTATTCATGCATCCTTTTAATCTGTCAGCATCCAGTCAAGGGCAAAAGCAATTCTGTGTAATGTTAGTGAAGGTAACAGAGACAAAACAGAAGATAGATGTGGTAATTTTTAAATAGCAATTATGGAGTAGTTTCTTAATATACTCATATTATTGCAAAATTACCAGAACTAACACCTTCTGATTTCTTTCTACAACACTAAAACAATGCTTATTCTGCTGGATTAACCACTGACCACTGGAGGTATGTGTATTCTTCATTTTTCTAAATAAGGAATTTTGTTTCAGAAATAGAAATACTTCAGATGCAATGGCTTTGTTTTGTTACTTTTGCAGCTCTGAGGATGAGAATGGCAAAGCTGGGGAAAAAGGTGCTTTAACAGCTGTAATGGCATGGAAGTAAAATTTACCACTCAAAGCAGATAAAGCTAAGAAGACTTTCTTCCACATACTTTTCCTGGATCATAATGCTTGTTTTGCTACTCTGTTTCATGGGCTATTTTGCCCTCTGCATAATGCAATGGACTTTAACAGACTTTCAGATTTGACCAACTGCCACACACACACAAATCACACCCTGGATTGTGTTAAAAGTAGTGGAAAGTTACCTAAGGCCATAAATGCAGTGTATATACAAGTATGAAGACATGTGCATACCTGTTCTCACAATCAGAAATATGCTGTTGCTACACACAGAACAGATAAACACCTATCTCCATGGAAATTCATGGGACATTGTTTCACATTAAAGTGTGCCAATCTATCTGATTTTGACTGAAAATGCTGTTCCAGCATTCTTTTTGTAAAAGCACTGGTTAATAAGAAGCAAAGTGTGAGAGAGGAGCAGGAAAAAGTGTAAATATAAAAAGTGCTTTCCAGTTTTACTACCTTGGATGAAATGTAAAGCATTCCTTTTTAAGTGATAGCAGAACAAACCAAAAATAATTAAGCCAGCATATTTAAATATTTAGCCACATTCTAGAGCTCCACAGTCCATTCACCTTTCTATGTTACATATGAATGTTACATATGACAGCCACCCAACCCTCACACCCTGCTCTCTTCACCATCCCACAAGCATCCTGCCCACCCACAACCTCACAGATCAATCCTTGCATAATAATATGAACAGCCTGACCTCCTGAGCATGGTTTCACCTCCCAGCTTGCTGAGAAAGCCCTACTTTCCCAAGAAACTGGTTGCCAGACAGGTAGTGCCTGTCCATCAAAAAAAACCCACAACCAAAACAAACAAAAAACCCCACCCAACAACAGAAAAAAACCCAACCATACAGTTTAGGTTTCAGTTGGCTGGGGAGCTAAAATCAGGCAAGCCTCCCACCAGAAATACTGAGTTTCCAGTGGTTTGTCCTGCAGCTGAAAAAAAAGGTCTGTTACAGGTGCAGCCACTGCTGAGCACAGCTCTGCAGCAAGTTTCAAGAATCCCACCAAAAAGCAGGTTGATTCTTTCCACATGATAGAGGAGGTAAGGGCCCTAAAAGCAGGTTAAATCACACCTAGAAAAATCACACCCAAGTCAGATTTTCCAGTACATAGTTCTTGGGGAGGAAAAGTGCCTCAGAGCACACTACACCATTATACTCAAATCAGTACAACAGCTTTAATTCACTAGGCCTTAGCCTCATTTGTAACACTAAACAGATAAAGCTCAGGATGTCTTATTCTGATATAGCTGACTCAAATTATGCACCAGTTAAAAAAAAAACACAAAACCTTTAATTTTTTGCTGGTATTCTTTTCAAAGAGGAAACTGAAGTTACTACCTCATACTGAGGCACGATGGTAGTAATTGACTGATTTGTAGCCTCTAAACATTTGGTGGCTCCCAGTCTGATGTGGGTAATAATTACAAATTTTAATACTTGTCAGAAATGGTTACCTGGAGAGTGGAATAGTAAATAAAAACAAATAAATTTTATTACAGTATACTTCCTCTATGTCTATCTTGTTGTTTGTTGTTGTTTTATAGTGGGTCTTTTCCTTATGCTTCTTCTGTTATTTGCTGGTTGTCAGAGAACACTGTTAAGGATACACCAAAAATTGAGAGTAGGTGAGTAATATGAAGTCATCACAAACAGTTTTTGTAACAGAAGCAGATGGCTATGGACACTCATCCTCTGCTCCCCCAACAGCCTGTACTATTAAACATAAATAACACAGAAAAGGAAGCAACTACCATCACAATACTAGTCAAAGTAGTTTAAAGTTTAAAGACTGAAAAGTTTTGTGCTTCTGGAAAGTAGCAGTGTTCATCATCTGAGTACTACAGCCCCTAAGGCCCCACAAGACAAAAGTCTCTGAAGCAAAGCTGAAGCTGCACTCAAGTGCAGTATCTTTTGTGAGGGATGACTGTCATAAATAGCTGGTTCAGAGGGATGCAGTTTTGTGGGTTACATTATGTAAAGTCACTTTTGCACAGCACAAGGAAGACCAACAGAAGTTAACAGTGATTCAAGTGGGTCAGGTATGAACTAAAACAGGTGGTTCCAAGCATGTTCTGAAGAGCTTGTCCCGTGCCAATTCTGCTGTGCCATTTCCTCAGGTATATGCAACAGTTTCCCCTTCATACAAACCCCTTACAGAAGTCAGAATCAGATTTATGTGAGCAAAGAATTTCTCAGACCTACTAGCAGATCATCCCTGTTGACCATCCTTCCATTCACTTGGATTCTTACTTCAGCTTGTACTAAAGATCTAAAAACAACGGTGTTAACTTCTGCATAGAAATGCAGAATACTGCAGTTTTTCCTTAGTGATTGATGTTCATCTTCAATTGTCTGGAAAAGGATATACTCACCTGACAAAAGAAAATCATCCATACCTGCTCAAACAAAAGCTTGAGAACAGATACCAAGCAAACACCCATTCCAGAATGTCTGTCTGTATGAGCTGGCTTGAATTTAAAGATTGAGTTTTTTAGTAAACCTTGAGAATTTTTCCAATTAGTTCACGTCGGAACACTTCCTATTTTAGAAAACCTTTACATGTCAGCCTCTCACTGGAGCAATACAGAAAGCAAGCAAAACCGAAGTGCTGTTATTTGAACAAGGGCGCCACACAGTGTTGCAAACTGATGGAGCACAAACAGGCGAGCTCTCCTCAGCCGCCCCTGGGTAAAGGAAAAATCTGGCCATTATTACACGGGACTGGACCCCTCCCCATCTTGTGATTTTTGACAAAACAGAAGACAATGTAGCATTCAGTGTAAAAAAGAGAAACGAAATAGGCCTTCCCCTGGTTGGTGCTGCAGTCTGAAATATCAACTAGCTAAAAATTACTTAAAGTAAAACAAAGTAGCTGCGAACTCCATTACATTTACACCAAGTAATTCTTATTCAAAGCACAGGCAAAAAGACTGTGATTTGTAACTAAGCCAAGAGAAGATGACCAGCATTTGGAGGCTGCATCTAACAATCAAAACAGTAAACTACTGGTGAGACTAATCACAAATTTCTACCTGGCATCTATATCCTGCCAATATCAAACCTGTCCATAGATTTTTTTCAAATGGGTACACAAAGAACTTAGGAAGACACTGGAATACAGTGCCACATTACTTCCTCTTACTAGTTATGCATGAAGAGAGCAGGAGTGGTGGTGTGAACAGAAATTATGTAAAATTAGCAAGTCTTTCAATCAATTAAGTTACAATACTGCACATAAGGGCTCCCATAAGAAACTAGACAATACTGCAAGCAATAGGAACAAAAAATGTTATCCAGAGCAACTGACAGTATTGCAAATTTGGAAGTCGTATTAGATTGTGGAACAAGGAATTTCTTTTTCTTCTTGAGGAAAAGAAACTGCTTTAAGAAGTGAAACTATTTTAGCATTCAATTTCAAAATTAATTTCTCCAGGAAGGATTTACATAGCTTTAATTCATAAAACAACATCTACAAAAAAAAAAAAGACAATCCATCTTTCTCCTAAGCAAGACTTTTCTAGTTTCCTTTTGACAGTATTTTCACATTACTAAAAGGGACAAGAACTTTTATTGAGATATTTACATTCATGTTTTAAAACCCATGTTCATTGTCACACATAAATGAAAAAACCCTCGGTACAGCTCTTGTATTACAGAAAGAAACTGGCATTAACCTTAATTAAAAAAGCCATCAATCATGCCTAGGTTGAGTGATTTTTCTTCTCTAAACTCACAGTAGATGAAATAGTCCCACAAAACTCCAGCAGTAGATGAGCCTGAGATTACCAGACTTTTGAGATCAGAATTCTCTAAAAAACCCCCACAGCCACACAGTTGGCCCCATGCTTCTGTCCTTCAGCCTGGGTTGCAACTCATTTCTTTGTAGCCCCCTTTCCCAATCTGCACAGGACTTTTCTAAGGGAGATGATTCAACCTGGACTCACTCTCAGTCAGCTGCTGCTGACAAAGGGATTCATCCCAGCTCCATAAACACCCTTATGGCTAAATCAGGTATCTGAGCAGCCAAAAAGATCACTGACTACAAATGTGTAGCTTCCTGAATATTCCCTGTCCATGCAACAGGCTGCACTATGGGCTTGGGAAGGTGGAAGAAGAGACAGAACCAGACAGCTTTGGTAACTGCAGAGAACCACCACCTGAGCCATGTCTGTAAGTATTTTAGAGCTGGCCATACTTGCAGAGATGTTGCTGTAAAAGTCTGTACCAAGTCATGCCTCACTACTCACTATTCTATCCAACGCTGCCAATATCTTCATTCCCAGCTGCCTTAGTAGCCCTAGGTTAAAAATATTGAATTGTTACAAGTAAAAATTGATACTTTCCAGTAAGAAAAATGAAGATGTGTGGGAGCAGGCTGTTTAGAGCCACAAAACACTACTGAAAAAGACTGCAACTGCACAGCATTAGGGTTTCATTTCCAAAATGCCCTTTCAAGAGTATCCTTCCATACTTAGGCAAACCATGAACCAACAAAGTTAAACAATATAGTCTCTTTCTAATCTCTTCTTTTTTTTTTTGTATTGAAAACGTGTTTTCCCTTTACAATTCAGAGGCACCAAGAGGGATGAGACAGCAGTATTTTGAATGAGGGAAATGATGGTTTTACTAAAGGACTGAAGTTCCCAAACTCCTATACTTGCTGTATAAGTACACTGCTCTTAGAGCAGACAGTGCATTCTACTTTTATCTATTTAGCTCATGCATCAACATGTATTTGTGGCAATTTTTCACCAAGTTTTGTGGTTTGCTTGGTTGAGGGTTTCTTTTGCACAAGACTATAAGAGCAGGAAGCTGGCATATCACATATCATTAGAACACAGTAAAGTGGACAGATTGATCCTGTCAGTCATATCTTACCAGTTCCCCCAATAATATTCACAAGAGGTTTAAGGAACTGACTACCCAAATAACATTTTCAGAACTCCTTCTCAGTCTTCTCTTAACCTATACGCTTCAATCAAGCTAAACTAGTGTGCTTAAAAAATAGAGATTTTATTCCTTACTCAGGCAAAGGTTCCCAATAAAAGTCAAATCAGAAGACAGCTTTTGTAGGACTGCAGTATTCCTCTCTAGATTTGAATTCCCTATCTCCCTAACACTGAGCATGACATGCATGTGCTGTTATTCTTCAATTACATCTTCAGGGACATGTTGAGAAAAAAAGTTGTAATAAAAAGTATTCCTTGCAGATTTTTCAACTGAACAGTATTTTGTCACAAAATTCTCACTCATTTCATACTTGATTGATTGCTATCAGGAAGGCAATGAGGAATATTATATTTCCACAGACATAGACGGTTAACACAATCTGTTTAAACAGGCGACCCTGCAAGAAAATGGGAAGAAAAGTCATTGAACAGTCAGTCTTTTTATTGGTTTAAACAAAGAATCATCCCATTTCCCAGTAGTTAGTTACCAAATTGTGACTCACCTCTGCTTCTGCAGATGTGAGTGACTGCAGTATCTGTACTCTGTCATCCTCTATCACTTCAGCTATTCATGGGAAGAAAAACAGAAGTCAAGTCTGCCCTTAAGAGGAAGGGGGGTTTCATTTTTATACTGCAGAAATCTTGATCCTGTGATTAAGTCTCACACAGCTTCAAATCTGAAAAGGACTTGGAAGTCTCATTTGACATTTCATGACCTGTTACTATCACACCCACAGCACAAATGAAAAATTATTCTGGATCTGACCTACAAAAAGTAAATTCTGAACATTGATGTAAAAAAAGCCTTTTGCTAGACTGAAAAATCAAAACACCAAGTTTTGAGCTAACACAATTTCCTTTTATATTTTGAGATAACTGGATTTCATTAAATAGTATTTTCATTAGCCAACATGAGAACACTCGTTGTCCAAACATTTCAGGTTAATTTCTCTATTTCTAGGAAGTAATTACTGCAGTTATATTTAAATTCACATCTTTATAATCACTCCTTCTCCACATGCCACCTTACACAGACTCTTAATTAATCACCCTTCTTCAATTCTGCAGTGTCTCATCTCAGCCTTAGACAAAGGTCAGTCATATGTGCAGACATCTCATCCCTGTGACACCAGCCAGTGAAGATAATTTCTAATTAAGTTACTACCCATCTCTTCCCTAGACATATTGGAGTCAGGATTTCACAGTCCTTCCCCAGTCAGTCAAGATGGCAAGCATTCAAGCTTGCTCCTGCAACTACAGCAATTTGTCAACAGCTAAATACAGACTAAATCTGCATTAATTAATCTGGATTTAACATACCCACCTGGGATCAAAATTATGGCAAAAAAGAATAGTCTCAGAAAATATTTACACATTTCAGTCTGCACAAGTCAGTCCCCTATGAACTGTGGTTTGGGAAATGAAAAGCTATTATTTTAAAATAGCACAAACCCTACTGTTCTAGAACCCATTTTTCTTGAAAACTGGTTTTCTTCCATATTCATTTGTCTACAGAAGATCAGCACTATTACTCAAGAGTTACTCCCTTTCAGCTTAGAGGCCAAAGAATATCTCCTGAAATTCAGCCCACACTGGTTTTGTGCTCAGCAAGCAAAGGGACAACAGGAGTTTTGCTGGGTTTGTACCTTTACGAACGAGACAGTAGCTGTGTATTTCCAGAAGAACATCAGTACCAACATGCCAAGCTACAAAGCCAATCATTGCAAAGGTGTCCCATGGGTCTGGCAGGTCAAGTGCTGGCAGATCCATTCCCAAGAACATAGTCACAACTATTCAGTAAAAACAAGATAAAAAAAACAATAAGCATGTTGCATCCATGTGCTTTAAAAATGCTCTCAATGCTTCTGTAAATAGATTTCCTGTGAATTACCTAAAACTGCTTGAGAAACAAGGTTAAAGGAGTTCATACAGCTGAAAGTTGTTGAGGGCTTTTTGGGGTGGGATAGGGAGTTGTTTGGGTGGGGTTGTTTTGGGGTTCTTTGGTAGTGTGAGGGCCTACCAGGAAGACAGAAAGGAAAGGAAAAGGTCAAGATGGTTTTCAACCTGCTTAGTGCTCTATCCAGCCACACACACACCAGCATTTGTGTCTACCAACAAGACCAGTCACCACAATATCAGTGCCCAAGGTTCCTGTAGAAGCTTGCCTCTATTACTAGAATTAAACCCAGCTCCTGGATCTATAAATGAAATTCCTGTCTCCCATTCAATAACAATGAACTATGCTACTATAAGAACATTATTTTCATACCTTCCAAGGCAAAAAAGAAATTATGAAGATAAGTACATGTCTTTATTAGAGAGGAATTTCAGATTTATCAGCAATTCCTCTGGTTTTAAAGTCACTTTTTTCTCTAAGTTGTATCCAAGCTCCTTAAAACTCACACAAAAACTGGTCAAGAAAAAGGATCTTCAGACATGCCTGGACTGGATGCCCATAGATGATTTAGAAGAACAACAGCCCAGATGAAGGACAAAGCTCCTTTAAATCAGTTAAATGGGAGTTACAACTACTACTTCTACTCACCAGCTAATATTCTAGCTGTTGTACCAGTACTCCAGTGAAACCAGTTAAACAATTGCCTCCTACAAAACAATGAAACACATCTATTGATTACATAGTTGAGGGAAGGGTGCAGAAATCAAAGAACATTTTTTGCCTACTTTCAAGCTGTAAAAACTTTCCATTGCAAAAAGAATCTTTAAGAAACAGTAACATACTGAATTCTTGTGGCTGTAATTTAATGAGTCAGTTGTACCTTGGTGCATGACGAGATGGTCTGAAACCTGCCATAAGTGGTTGAAAGATTGTCAAAGCCATCACAGCACAGCCAAGATAAGGATGAAAACCTGCTTGCTAAACAGAGGAAATTTTTCTTAAATATAGTATCTGTATAAGCAGACAGAAAAGACACTAAAAATTTGCCAACTTTACTTATTCTTGTATTAGTAAGTTACAGTGGAGCAGCACTGGCAGCAGCAACAGGACACAATAAACTGCCCTGCAGTCAGATGGAGATTGTTTGCCTCAGTAGCAGACACACTGGTGTGTCTGCTCAGGGTTTGTCCCACCTTTTGGCTTTATTGAGAAGTTCTACCAGCTGAAGAGCAGACTGACGTGAATATAAAAGCCATAGTGCAAGCTCTCCAGCCTCCATCCTGTGTCTTCAGGATAGGCCTATTTCCTAACTCACCCCAGCACTGGTCTTCTCTCTCATCCTAAAACATTTTATTCAATTTCCCTAGTTCACACATGTGGCCGTATTCTCTCACCTTGAATTCAGATACTCGCTAGACTTTACAACTTTTGATGTCACTTTGAATCAAATAGAATACAGGTGACAGCAGGTATACAATCTCTAGCTACTACTCCAAACTAAGCTTATCACTGGATGCAATTATGTCTACATTCACAAAAAAACTTATTTCCCAGCAGGTTTACCATGCTAATATCAGCCATCACACCTTAACTCCCCTCCCAAATTCATATTCTCTAAGGAAACAGTAAGATCAAAATAGCACATAAAGATACTATGAGCAAGGAATTTATTTAGGAGAAAGGAAGTGAGGAAAACACAAAAAGTTTTCAGCTGTAGTTTAAAGGAGACAATACTCCTCCAGTGTGGTGCTAGGATTTGAAATCAGCCTACTTAAGAACAGCTTTCACAGAAATTTGCTTAGAAATAGTCATAACATTAATTATCAGTGGATTCTCTCATTCATTTACTCCTAACTTTACCTTTAACAAACAAGACAAAAAGTACACACTTACTTGGCTCCAACCTCCTCGGTATAGAAAAGGCAACACAAAAGAAATGCTTGTCAGCATGACTGTGGTCAGCATAAGCATACGATGCACCTAGAACAGTTAAATTTGCTTTTAGAAAATCTACAGCTTTCTTAACATATCATTAAAATACATTAAATAGGCCTACAGTTAAATGATATTCTTAATCCCCACTTTAGACATTACCAGTAAAGTAGGTGAACTTCTGATTTTTAATTGTTCCACGTTATAAGATTAAAGAAAGATGTAAATCATTCCAAGTTTAGTCAATTTCTTGGATCTAGTAGGCTTATAATTCTGCTTGCAATAATGCTACAAAATACAGCTGGAGATATGTGGAGATTTTGCCCACCTGAAACCACAACTCCTTTCCAAGTAGGAATGAATGAGACCAGACAGGTTTGAAGAATCGTGCAACAATAACACCAATACTAACTGTGGTAATCCAAGCAACAAACATTAGTGCTCCTGAAAATAGAACAAAAAAACCAAACAACCCAATAAAGTCAATGGTAGGCAACTTAAGTGCACATGAATACACTTTCCAAGACTGTGTAATAATTCAGTCTATATGCACATGGTCAGAATTTATCAATGATAAAAAAAACATATCACCTGGTTCAGGCTACAGCTTCATAGCCTTTATCTTGCCAGAGGAGAGAAACACCCGTGCAAAAGGTAATAACACAACAGCTCTGGCTACTGCACGTTTCACACATATTAATGCAGTTTGTACATACTGGTGAGAGAAACCATCCTATCACCAACGGACATCAGAGGATGAACGATGACATTCCTACAATCTGTGTGACAAAGAGTGGCAGTTCTATCATGGACCTGCACTAAAGTCCAGTAGCATGGGAGAAAAAACTCCCATTAAGTTTAGTGGCTCCAGACTGCCAGCTGAGTGGTTTCTCATTTCAAATAGAACTAAACCAAAAATGCAGCTACAACAACTTCAAATCGAGAGAAAGAGATAAACAAGTCCCAGTTATAAATTTAAAAGAAAAGGCAAAGGGTGGGTTCATTTTCCTGGGCAAAAAGAATCTTTCAACCTTGTTCTTGAAATGAAAAATTAGTAACTTCATTCTGCCAACAGAGTATCAGACCTTGCTAGCCAACAGAATACACAAAGTAAATACCAGAAAGACAACAGGGAATAGCAACTCTGCAATAACCCTCCAGTCTCAGCAGGTCTAGACCTGGAGGACAAAACTAGAAATTGCAGCTTACCATGAGCCTTGATAAGCCGTGGGGCCCGGGAACCTCCGATATCCTGAGGAAGGCCCGTGATGTTGTACAGTCCATCGGTGACCAGGGGCTGACGACGATGTTTGTACATGAGTCCACCTGGGCAGTGACAAAGGGGCTTATTTCTTGCTAAGGAAAGCCACTATACTTCTAAGTGTGTCTATTCCTCATCCATGAATTCAAACCCTGTTGTGACCACTGTGCATAATCATACAAGTTAACACACAATATGGTAAGAACTTTACATCATCTAAGCTATCCTGGACACTTCATGAAGAAAATGCAACTCACCCAGCTACAGGAAATACCTTTTTTCTCCACTACATACACAAGACATGAAGAATAATGCCCTCTGATTCTAGTCTCCATTTGAAAGAAAGAGACATGGCCAGTTCTCAAGAAGCTATCGGTTCCTATCATCAAGTAAGCATACAACACATGAGTAAATTTGCAGTAACTTCCACAAGCAAACCCATGATCCAGAGAAGCAGTAAAGGTGACTGAATTAAAGGCCTCAACTTGGAAATCTTAGTTCAGACACCAATTCTCATCTAAGCCATATCTTACAGAAGAGTTACCAACTCATTTGGAGCTGTTAAAAGAAAAGCAACCATAAGTAAGTCAAGTTTACCTTCACTAGCTTCCCCATCTGCCAAAAAGATGTAGTAACTGGTATCCAGATTAAACCTCCCTTTATAAGCAGGGAGACGAATACCCCTTCTGAAAGAACATTGAAGGACACCATCCGCAAGCCTCCACGCCACGTCTTCAAGGGCATTCTGTAAAACAGGGATATTTAATACCCAGTGTTTTCTGATTGGCAGAGTAATTGGCTTAAAAGTAACCCTGCAAAAGACAAGAGTGGCACTGAAGTATAAAGAAAAAATGTGAATGATCCAGGGAAGCGGGATCCCTTCTAAATTGGCGTGCAAGAGGTATGTCAGTAAGTCAACATAGCAACTTATGGTTTGAACTTATTGTCACTAATTTTTACAGCCCATAACAGTGTTTAACCCAGGACATACCAGTTGCAGTTCTAGCAAAAGGACAGATTAATAGTAAGCACAAAGTTTCTAAATAGACGAAGCTCCCATTACATGACAATCTTTACAAATTAAATTTAGAATTCCAAAGTTAACATTTCCTAGGAAGTAAGAGCCCAGCCAACATCACCTTAGAGAATTATGGATCCAACTCAGTATTTACACCTGTTGTGCAAAACAAAGGCACAAAGCAGCACACCTTACTTCAAAGCTACATCTGTGGAAGTGTCTGAGTTGTTTCAAAACATACCTTTGAATCCAAGAGAGGATGACTTCGCTCCTTCAGAGAGGCAGTGCTCACATGAACACGGTGATCCTCATTAACACACAGATAAGCATCATCACCACCCTGCAGAGTTGAAAAGAGAAATATCTATAGCCCAATAAAAACACTATTGGCAGTCTCCAGAGGGTCTTTGATTTAATTCAGGCAGCAAGACCTGAGAGATTTCTGTAGTTATCAAGCTGTTATTTCCCATTTTTCAAAGACACATTCAAAGATGACACATAGAAACACGCATTATGATTCACACTCCCCTCCCAGAGTAACAACCACATTATCAGACATTTCTTTAATTATTTAGAATTAACTAAATTAACTTGACAAGACAGCAATGGATGTTGGAGCTATTTAAAAATCCACTTCAGCTACAAGATTTTTTCCTTCACAGCTGTAAGAAAACTGTTGTCAAGGACCAAGAGTTCCTGCACTAGGGATTTGAAAATAAACAGCATCTCCTTTGTGCAACAAGTAGCTTGTACATTATGCATTTGTCAACAGCATCATCCCTTCACTTTAACATAAGTTAGAAAGTAGTATCTTTAAACATTTTTAAGAATGTATAGGAGTAACATTCAAGGATCAAATGCAAATGATTTTCAGAATAACAACTCAGCTTCTGAGGGGTAAGATTTTTTGGATGTGTAAATTAAGATTGATTTTACCAGGAATTTCAGTCAGACAGGCTGAATTCTGCCATAAGAGATATCCATAAGGAAATTCTACTACAATTATTCAGTCCTGAGCTAAAAGTGAATATCCACCTATAAGAAACAACCTGTGTTTTAGCACTATGGGAAAGTCACACATTGTGTGACATCTGACAGTACTTCCATTTTCCACATGCATTTCCATTCAAACTTTACTAACATCACAAAAGTAGCTACAGAGAAAAGAACACTCACCATCCACTGGTCATGGGAAAATGCAAATGCTAAATATCCTTCACTTGGACCACTCATTTCAATAAAAACTGAACTCTCCTCTTGTTGGAAGGATAGAAAAAAACAGGAAGCACTTCCAGGATCGCAGTTTGTAGGGTTTCTAATGCAGAACTTCATAATTCCACAACTTGATGCACTAAACTAAACAATTAAGCAAATTGTGAGCAATAATAGTTTCCATTCTCTTCCTCCTTTCTACCCATGGTAGGAAAAAAGCATACAAGGAACAACATCATCTATGTCTACACAACCAATCTCTTAAACCATGTCTACAATTACCCTAGGGCTACTAAGTAATATGATGGTAAATTCCAAGCTAAATTTGAGTTGAATTTTCACTTTAAAGACACTACAATAGAATAACTTTGAAAAGTCAGTAAGAACTCCAGAAAAAAACCCCAACTTCCTCTGGTTTAATATTTGGAGAGGTAATATCAGCTGTAAGATGAGAAAGAAAAGAAGGGTAGTACAGCTTTATGCTTGATTCTTAAAGTAGCAACTCCACTGATACACATTGAGAAAATACATTGATAAGTCACAGTTACTGTGGACCAAATTACAATGCTTGCTCAATCCATTCAAAACTCAGAAACAGAAGTCAGTAACACAGATGAACCCAGAAGAAAGCTTCTGAGCCTACAAATGCTAAATAGGAAGTGATGAGTCAAGACCAGATTAAGTCTTTTCCCATCTCTTGTGACAAGTATGCACAATATTTTCTGATCATTCAACTCTAAATGTTCTGTTAATCTTCTGACCTGTGTGCAGCATGAAAACATTTGACCTTGCAAATTTCAGACAACTCAACTAAGGGTAACTGTCATGTTCTCAGCCTTAGATATCACAGTTACTTATCTATCATCTCTCCTTTTCTGTTAATAGGCTGTATCAATGTCATCTCACTCAATTCCATTCATCAGGAGTATTAAAGATAGCCTGATTTAGCTTTATCATTACTTACTGGCTTTGATATGTAGGAAACTGGGTGTGAAGTTGACATAGCCTCTGATGTTGCATACAAAGGTGGTGTTGGGGACAGCACATCAGGCTGAGAAACAATGGGACCCGGAATTTTTACCCAGAAAATCCTGTATTTCTTCACAACTGTGGCTCTTAAAAAACACAATACACACAGAGTCATCACTGTAAACACTTATAGTTGGCTGCTACTTTAAAAAGGGGGGGGAAAGGGAAAATAATCTACAGTTCACACATTATTTGTAAAACCCTCATCTTTACGGAGACCTCTACCATTTCAGGGATTGGAGTAGGAAAATATCTTAAATCTCAGTAGGAAAATAATTTTAAAGCATAATACCACATGCTGCAGTGGGTATAAGAAACATTCATGCCTATGGCATAGAATAAAACTTCAGAGAAGGACTGCATTGCTTTTATCCTGTAGTTCACAAAGGGCTAGTTAGGTACAGCAAAGAAAAAGATTCTTAACAGTGTATATTGCAGGTATGAGAAGTGAGAAGGTAGCTAGAAAGACTAAAGAAACCAGTCTCCGAATCCCATTATAACCTCCCTGGGGAAAAAGCAAAAAAAAAATCACCTTCAACCTCTTCCTAAAAAACAAAACAAATGTCTGTGTTAGCACAGACTCTGCAGCAAGTAAGGGGCACTGACTTTTCAGGCCATTGGACCCAAGGGCTTTTTGGCTGCTGATCAATATTTGACATAGAGAATGGTACAGGTTTCTCTTGTCTGCATTTTAATAAATTAGAATTGATACTAGGTTTACTTACAGAAACTGTACATGTTTTGGAGCATCCCCAGGAGCAACCCAATAAACTTTTATGTCTTTCTTTTTCACTTTACTTGTGTGACTTACAGCTGAATTCTGAGAACAAACACATCAAGAGTTACACAGTGGACACATATTTGTTATTAAACACAATCAGCTGAGGCTGCAGATAAATCCTACAGAGACACTGCACAACCCCAATGCAACTGTCTTTTTCCCAGTCAGTCATGATCAGTTCAGGTGAGCACTGCAACTTCCTCACACTAGCAATCTTCAAGACCAAAAGGAATGACTTTCAATCCAGAAGACTTCAGCAATGAGGTAGAGTTCCCTGCACCATTTATGCAGAAATAGTGAGGTTTTCTTAGTAAGGAAATGCTCTACTTCCTGACAATAAGAGGATGAAGAGACAGTGCAATGCCTCCTCCTTTTAATAATAGAAATACACTATGTTCATTGTGTAAAACTTATGCTACAAATGCTGCATCTTCCTGCAGCAGTCATCAGGATATCTTAAACAGCTCATAAGAATAGTCCAGAGCCTGCAGTGAGTCATGCCTCTATACTCCAAGTTGGACTAATTTTCCCAGAGACTCACAGAATAAGATTACTTGGATTAGCTCTGTCCTATCCCAGACATACTCTGGTACAAGCCCCCAGTGCAACACTCCAGGCACTGGGCCCTACCTTGGTCCGGCCACACGTCAGCAGCTGAGAATGCCTCCGGTCAGCCAACACGAAAGAACCAACTGCAGGGCCAGCCAGGTGCTCTGCATCCCGGGCTTGGATGAAAAATCCTTCAAAATCTGGTCCAGACAGATGAACTAAAGCAAGAAGAAAAATAAAAGGAAGGTTAACTCTACTCCAGAGGAAGAAGGAAGTATTTCAACAAAGACTACCAGATGCTCATTTTACAAGTATTGAATGATGGTTAATGGATTACCTAAACAAGATTCAACTGCTTAGATAAATCCAGTATAGAAAACTCAGGAAAGACACGCTATAGTACAAAGATAAATTAAACTATTCAGCTGTTACTGACACAATACCTTCTATGTGGTCCCCTGGTTTAAATTCAGTCCCATTCACTGTAATGGTGTGCTCAGGTGACAGCTGAGGAGAGCTACCATGACAGGGTACCATGCTAGCACAGGCTTCTCTTACTTTTCCATTTGGATAGCCAACCACAGATGCAAAGAGACAAACAAACATCCAAACACCAAAAACAGGCAGCTCCATCTGTATAAAATAAAATTTACAGGCAATTAAACACAATAAATATTTACAGGTCACCACTCCTCTTTAGAAATCAGTTGAATGGTGAAATACAAAACTATGTTTTAAAAAAGCATTCATGAGAAGACACCACTCTCAGCTGCTGAATAGCTTCTGCTTCTGATAACTGCCAGACATTTTTAGAATGTTCAGATACCATATTTCAGGCCATCTACAGGTTGTCAATGGATCCCTCCATCCACTGGGTGGATTACTTTCCTCCATGCATTTTGACAGCACTTTTAAAAAATCTTTTGCCAATCCCTCTCCTGTTCTCTCTCTCAAAAAAAAAAAAAAANAGCATCTGCACAGGACATGGATCTTAAAATATGCTTCACAGATATATATAAAGGTTGACAGTATTGAGGAACTACTCAGCTAGTATCAAGCCCACTTTTATTAATCATAGCTTCAAATTTTGCATCATTGCAGACTGCCTTTTGTTTCCACAACCCGTGTCTATTTCTTCACATATGACAAATAATTCCCCAGTAACAAGTTCTTCTTTCTGCAGGGAAACTAAAGTTGCCAAATGTCACAAATATATTTTATACATGCAAGAGCAAAGATTTAAACAGAGAAATAAGTATGCTTGTTGCAGACAAGCACAAGGCTTCTCCTTTGAAATTTTCTTTTTGGATATTGGACCTCTAGACAATTAACCAAATGAACTGCTTGTCACACTCTTGTCAAGGGAACAGCATGTATGAAAGACATGGGATAGTAGGAGCCCCGATCCTAAAACAGATACATGAACCCCTAACTCAGCTTTCATCATACAGTCTTTTGCCCTGCCACTGCTTTGATAAAACCTCTGGCAATTGTTTTCCTGTTCAGTAGCATGCAGGGCTTACAGCTGTACTGTGGTTTACAGAACACCTTAGCCAACAAAAGAAAGTGTTTCCACATCCAAAAGGCCAGGAAAACAGAGATAAACTTCCTTTCAATCCTTAGGCACAAGAAGTGAGTTATCAGCTCTGGAGGAACATCAGCCAGCCAAGTTGGTCTGCCTTCTGGAAAGGGCCATGCCTGTTTTGCAGCAAGTGATAAGAAATATCAGGTTATGAAGTTCCCTGACAGCATGGATGGACATGAAGATAAACACACAGGGCCATTTCAGACTGAACTCTTGGATACCTAAGAAGCAGTCAAAGGAGGACAAGGCACAGCATTAGTCTTGTACAATAGGAGTCATCAACATGAACGCTTCTAAAGTTCTCATACATGGAAATCCACAATTTCCAAGGCAACACTGCATTTTTACTTCAAAATATAGGATCCTCAGCAGCTTTACACCACTAAACAGAAAGAAATCAGAGGTAAGACTGTGTGGAACAGTCAGGTTTCAAGAACTAGAAAATAAAAACCCAACACTCAACTCCTCCCAAATATTCAAGATAACATTATGATCATTATCTTTAACTTTTAGTTGAAGTATTTCCTTCTAGTTCCAATGCTTCTCCAAAGTATCAAAGTTTACATCTAATTGATTTTACACATAAGTTAAACTCACCTATAGAAAGCTAAAGACTAAGGTTCAGTACAATTTTATGTACCAGAGAAATTTTCAAAACAAGAAGTGATAAGGCTGCAAATCACAGAGCCAAGAAAAAGAGTAGGGTAGTATTCTACTTTAAGTAGCAGAGGATGTGGTAGGGATGTAAAATGAAACAAGAAATATTCTTGTCAGATGCAACTGACTCAAAAGCTGACAGAAGATTAAGTAGAGATTAATAGAATTAAGAAAAAAAAAAAATAAAAAAAAAAAAAAAAAAAAAAAAAAAAAAAAAAAAAAAAAAAAAAAAAAAAAAAAAAGACCAAAATCTGAAAAAGATTTGGATAAACGGAGAGCAGTAAGTTACTTCTTTCTGTGTTGAAAACAAC
Organism: Aegithalos caudatus; assembly: GCA_013389925.1. Classification (NCBI taxonomy): domain Eukaryota; kingdom Metazoa; phylum Chordata; class Aves; order Passeriformes; family Aegithalidae; genus Aegithalos; species Aegithalos caudatus. The sequence goes on from WEIU01007033.1 coordinate 498,676, forward strand.
TCCTACAGTCCCTGAAGGTATCAACAGCTAAGAAAGCCCTGGTGTCCTAATAACTCATGAGAATAATGCTCACACTCCAACTCAGGATCTCTTCATAGAATTTATCTTTCTTGAGATGTTTAACTTCATTAGCTGCATAGTGTGAAATCTAAAAATAACTTCAGGGAGTAAATGAGACAAGGGACAAGGCAAGCACTATCAGCTCAAAGGTACAAAAACTACCATCAACAGAAATTCTTCCTGAGCACCATCAGACAAGAGGGTGTACAGAAAAGGAAAAAGCCATCTGAAGGGGTGTAACCTATATTAATCTAGGGGGTTTATGGCACACTCCTTTAGAAATAAGCCCCTACAAAGGGAAAGAGACGGTCTTGCTGTCCGAGAGTAACCCTTGCTCTGAATTCATAGGAAGAGCTTGGGTTGGCCTCCTTTGCTTTGTTAAAGGTGGTCCTATCATGACAGATGGATTGAGCAAGGACAGAAAACGTATTCACAATAATTCATTACTTTTAAAATACAAACACACACTCCCATGCACACAAAACATATATACCTCAGCATCTTGTTCTTTCTAGTAAAGAGAATTTCAAGGGCATACGTGTTGCAAAATTATTTTTTGTAACAGTTTGAGTGTAGCACTCACCTTACAGCCAGTCCTGTTACAGTAACACAGTCTGAGTAAAACTGTCATTGGCTCTCTACTTGTAGTAAAACAACTTTTATTACTTTGTAATCTCTTCTTTTGGTTTGCATCTAACTGTTATTAATGTTTACTGTATCCAGGAAGCTTGTCTGAAAAAAGAAATGGTGCACAAACAAAAAAGTAAGGTTTATAAGAGCATCGTTACTTCAGGCATGTATTTTATACAGCCTTCCCACACTTCAGCTGAAATGCATGATGCTGTAATGAAGCACTGACCCTGCAGCTTCCTTTGCTTTGTCAGACACTTCCCCAGACCTCAAAGAGCTTCACACTAAGAAATTACTTAATTATCTTCTAGTGCAGTTAAGGGCAGGTGGGGGAAGCTACAACCAACTTTTGATACCTTGTTCCTCCAATATTAGTTAACACAAATTTGCAGCATGATTTTAAAGCTCATTATGCATTTACTCCCAATCAAAGAGATGCTTTATTTTAAAAGAAGAAGAAATAACTTCAAAAATATGGTAACTTTGTTTCTTTTTTCCATACAGCTCACCAAGAATGAACAGGAAGCAAGGATTTTGCCCCGTTCATTTGTTTGCTTTAACCATTTAGCTTGGGCAGCTGCTCTGCATAGAATATTCAAGGCCCCAACCTTGCAAACTTCTATCTATGTGAAGAACCCAAAAAAGACATAGTTTGTTACCCCAACAAGTAACTTCAACTATAGCGTAAGCACATTTACTGTCACAGTGATCATAGAGCCATCTCCTATGCACATTAACGGCTTGCAAAATAAGAAACTAATATTCACATAACAAGAAACAAAAAAGATACCAGAGGAACATGGCACAGCTTCCCGATAGCTTACCTTTACTCATTAAGGTACACAGGTTTAGTTTTCTCTAAAGCAATTCAGAAATCTTGCATGAAAGGCAGCAGCTACAAGGTGCTTTAAAAATGCCACCAGATTTTACTTTGCTTCATATCTGCTACAGATATTCTATTAAGCAAATGCACTTTCCAAAAAACTTGCAGCACCCGCTTTGAGCACTCAGTGGCACCAGTTTAACCAAAGCACTACTACAAAGGCTACAGCAGCCCCTCAGACCCGCACGCCCGTTCTCCAGGGAGCCCAACTCTCCTCTCCGGCACACCGGGGTGAGGGAGAAGTCACGACTGAGCGAAACAACCCCTCACGCTACTCGAGCGTCCCCCGGGCCGCGGCGCTTTTCTGNGAGCCGCGAACCGGGCGCTGCCCCCGCTCCCTGCGCCCGCCCCAGGCGCTGCCCGCACGGAACCCCCAGAACCGGGGCGCTGGAAGGTGTCGGGGCACCTAATTTCATTGCAGTCTCACAACGCTGGAGGTCTGGATGGCCGTCCTGGGTTAACAGCTAGAGGTGACCGAGAGATTGGCCTGGCCAAAGCTTACAGAGCTCATTAACGGTGCTATGCGTGGGCCGAAAGGTGGTCACAGGCTTGCAAAATCAGGCCTTTCTTATCAAGAAAGCAAATAAATACTGGCTGTAACTGGGGCTTTGCTGGCAGAAACTGCAATTGCTTACACAGGCTTCTCTGACTTCTCTGTTGTTTAAATCCAAGTTCTCAACTGCTCACAAAGTGGCACAAAAAGACAATTACTAAAAAATACAACAGGAATTTTGCCCTCCCACAGCATAGAAATATTTTATTCTGTTAAAAAACACCTTTACTGGAGATCTCTAGTGCTTCAGTTGCTTACTACTAGTTCTGAGCTGTTCTAGAGATCTTAGTACTATTAATTTGGTAATGTTTCCTATAAAAATCCCTATCTACTAAAATACAACTGACTAGGAAGTGCTCTCTTAATGTTCACTCTTTTCTCAGTTTCTATAAAAGCAGCATTAACCTTTAGAGGTACCCCATGATAACACATTAAAAAATACAGTTAATGTGAAAAACAATAAGGGATTACTTTGCCTAATCATAAAAATTATTTTACTGTTACACTTGTATTATCTTGCTCATTGGAGTCATTGGGAAGCTGAGATTTCACTCTGTTCAGTAACTTATGAATGCATAAGCAATAGTTTGAAGTGAAATATGGGCATTTCCCCCCAGCCAGGGGGAAAAAAGAACTCTGTTTACAACTACATTCATAAAGTTCCCATATAAGAAAGAGTTTGATAAAATTGCAGGCCTAAGTACATACGTGCTTTATTATGTGCTTGTGTGTTTTTAACTCCTACAGATACATTATTAGTAAGACAAATAATAACATAAATATATTTACAGTAAGAAAACTCGTGACCAGAGGGACCAATATTCTTGACAATATTGAGGTTCATGACTTTCACAAATTAATATTTGCATATTAATTCCATAGTGGGATTAATGTGCAAATATTTTAATATATTATTTAGGGTCTTGGACTATTGACAGAATGGGGTATATATGTCTGAAACATTATAATATATGTTAGTACATATGGAAGTAATTTTCTCATTAAGACCCATGAGAAGGGTTAAAAAGGCAAGTTACAATTCTGTTGGAAATGGTAATCAGAGTTTAAGGAGGAAAAATCATTTTTCTGTGAAAAGTAAAGAGAAGAAGGGAGGAAATACTGTTTTGCTTATCATTGTATAGCTTCTCTTATTTCAAAAGATGGTAGTTATTGATAAAGAGCTGTAAAGCAAGAATACCAAGAAAACACCAAAAGAACCAGAGGAAAAAACCCATCTCTGTAACTACTGAGTACAAATCCCCATACTACTGCTTGGACAATCATCAATCCATCTGGAAGGGCTCTTTTCAAACATACCAGTCTCCTTAAACAATAATAAAATCAATAGTTCTGCAGCCCCAATGAAAATGTTTCTATGAAAGGGCACTGCCTGCTCATTTAAGTGTCATATCCAGTATAAAGTAAATAGAATGCATTAGGGTATATGAACTATAAAAAGTTCACAGCTGCATCTTCTTTGTAAAGTGTACTGAAACTGTTGTTAGTATGTTCAGAACAATTCTGTATTTATTACAAAGCAGATGTTCTACCTTAAGCAAAAGAGATAGAGACATAGAGGGCTGGGGGTTGGGTTTGAATCTTCCTGCAAGGCTGAAGGGAGAGGAAGCTGTGTAACCTACTATTGACCTGTGTCAGAGGATGAGGATGTCAAGAATGACACAACATCTAACATGAAAAGAAGCTGATGAGCTTTTTTGCATGGTTTGTTATAGGCACTTAGGGAAGTAAGTGAAAGTTTGTAATTTTGAAAGTAATGGGAACTTATTAGAGGATACTTCATTCCAAATATATAAAGGGGAATTTCTCTTGCTTAAGAACCAAGAAAGCAATTAAGTAAATATATATAATTTTGGAAATTAACTATTGTGCAATCCAAGTTTTATACTGACAGCTATTCTATTCTTTTTGCGCCCAAAGCTATATGGAAAACAATAGGCCATTGAAGAGAACCCATGTTACTATGTGATTCCTTCTAATCAACTTTCCTCTTAGGTATTAAGCTAACTATTCAGCAAAATTGTGGCATTTTAGGTCAGACCTTACTCAAGTTTCATATATGTGCATTGAGCTCTATGTTACTGGCAAGGTTATCACCATAAAACATCACTGGAGTTCAAATCAAGTAATGTGCAAAAAGACTGCATCCCTACCAGATTATTTTGATGATGGATAACTGGATCAAAGAATTTTTTTTACTAGGGCTACCTATTTTGAAATACTGAAATCTGTTTGAAAAAGTGCACTTGGATTTGGCTAAATACATGCTGGATACTAGGCTTTCCCTGAAGATAACAGTTCTGGCACTAATATTTATTCACCTTTTTCTTGCATAAACTACACATATGAGACAATGCATTTCAAGATTTTTCAAGCTTTCAGCATTTTTGAAGCTTTTCAGCATTTTAAGTTTTCTTAGTTAAAGATGTATTAGGGAATTAACAACAATATTTTTATCTTGGATATGAAGAATTCTTCCTACCAAACCAATTTGTATATGGTGGGATGGTTTTGTCACAAACAGAGGGGAAGCTGAGTCATTGAAACCATCAATGAAACAATCCTTACCATCTAAACAGAAACAAATTATGATAAAGTCACAATGTAGAATGAGATATTTTTCTCCATAATTAACACTTTCTTTTCCCTTGAGCTTTGGCACGGTTTCATACTTACCTGTTTTACCAACTTACTGTTAATTTACAAAAAAAAAAATGCTTAGATTAAAGCATTCCCCTTATGTTCAGAAATTTCCCTCTACTGTATGCATTTTTTGGTTCTTTACTAATCACGTTCATTTTTGATTTTTTTTATGTCACACATAAAATTCAGACTTGGAACAGTATTTATTCGAAAATACTTGTTTACCTAGAGGCAAGACGCATTTTACAGTTTTCAGTCAATGACTGTAACAAGCCACCTGGTGGCAGTAGCCAATCAATCAAGTAAGGTTTGCAAGTCAGCTGCAAAAACCTGCTTTGGTTTTGTATCTCTATTCTGACACAACAGCTGAAGTCCCTGCCCCATAGCTTTCCACCAAAATATGTATCCACTTTGACTTACACAGATTTTTTTTAATTGTACTTCTTTGCTTATCTGAAACGAAATATTTAAGATTGTTTGCCTGATACCAATTTGAGACGGGTTAGGAGAAAATGACACACAACCTGTCACTTTTCTGAGAATCTCCACTTATGCAGTGCACAACTCACATAAATTAATAAAGGACTTCAGTAAAATCATTCCACTCCATCCAAGTGATGTGGGTCAGTGCTTTATCTGATGCACAATAGCAAGTTTTATCTGATGAAAGCATTGAATTATTAACTTTATTGAATTTTCTGTATTTTCTAACCATTACTGTGATGCTCTTTTAAATTATTAATTTTATTATATCAGCAAGATGTGATAAGTTTTTATTGTTCTGATTTACAGGGAGCAAAGAGCTTGATGGCAAAGGCATTGACCCGTAATGTTTCAGTGTAAGGCACTTTAGTCCTGATTACAGAATTCATGATGTGAAGCTAAGATTAATTGAAATCTTGTACAGTGTTCTCTCACACACATATCAGTTTCTTTGCCAGCCAAGCTCAATTCCATCTTTGCCCCCCAGCTTTTTTTCTCTGCCCTTTCACTTGGATTAGGGACTAAATTTCCTACTCTTTTTCATCTCATCTAAGAAATCCTTTCACAGACAACCCATTTCCATTTCTTCACCTTTTCTCAGCAGCTCCTAATTTGACTCCTTCATGGCTTCTAAAGGTATCTTTGTTTAGCCCCAGCAGTCTGGGTTTTGCAGCTGCTCTGGGTTCAAGCACTGGCAGTCCTGCTGGAGGGATGATGCACAGCTGTTAGTTGTGGACACATTCTAGTTAGTGCATGCCCAGTGCCCTGCGTGTGAGTACCCTCCATGGGAAGGGCTGCAGGGATTTGAGCTCTTACTTTACCAGGTCTCACCTAAACGTTTGCAAAGACTTTCAAAAGTTAACAAACCAGTAAGACCATAACAGAGCTGGTAAAAGGCATACCCAACACTGTGAGCTGTGAGAAGAATAAGGGAGAGAAGTTTGTTTTGTACCAGTTTTCAAGTCCTGTAAGCAGCAATCCTCAATTGATGAGAACAGGGGAGTATCAAGCAAGGTGTAAAGGGACACAGTCCAGACATGCTCTTGAAAGCTGTCTCCTGCACAGACAGATTAGTACATGCTCAATTTGGAAGCCAGTACCTTTGAGGAAGCTCCAAATTTTCTCAGAAGCAAAATATAAAAGCTGTTCTACTGCACAAGACACTAATTCCTCCAGCTGAAATGGAGAACCAGTGCTTTGTGCAGAGGTAGGATACTCAACAAATCTGGACAGCAGCAGCAGTTTGTCCCAAAATACAGCAGTAATTCCTGGGTGTGCACACAGGAACTACTGCCCAGTTATGGGCAAACTACTTCTCATCAGTAATCCAAAATTCATGGATAACCAAATGATCTGATGATATCAATGAGACAAACACTAAGGACTTTTATTTTCAGTGGCAGCATTTGGAGATGGTTCAACTGTAAATGTTGTTGTGCTCTGATTGCTGTATAGCAAAAGATGTGTCAGTCTGAATTCCAGCTTTGTAGCACTCTAGTGCAAACCACTCTTAAATCATCCTCCTTTTTCTTCCTGCTCATGGTTAGTATCTTTTAAAACAAATGCTTGCAGTAGTCATACATTTGGTGAAATGTTTCCTTCTGCAATTTATTATACCATGTTAGCCTCTTCAAGTTACCCTGGCTTGAATTCTGCCTGCACTGAAACATTACACAGCAGGACTACAATCCCCAGTATTAGCTTTCAGATAACGTCATGTAATTGTTTCTTTGCTTAAAAATCAGATGTCAAATATATAGAACAGAAAAGCAAAATCAGTTGGTTACCATTTGAACTCAAAGGCCTATCTAGGTAAAATTTAAGGATTGTTATTTTAATGGACTGGGAAAATATTCACGGTATTCTCAATATAGTTTGATATTTTAGGAAGGAACATCAAAGGAGATGGAGTGTGCAAGAGACACACTGAATATTTCTTTTGGGGAGGAAATAGACCTGCTTGATGTTACTACAGTTCATTCAGGAATAAATCCACTGAAGTCTTAAATCTCAGCATATCTCTAGTGTTACATGGAAAAATTCACAGGAAGATACAAGTGTTGGTAGTGGTTCAGCACGCTGGTATCATATGTTCTCTTTCTACAACAAAAATTGGCCCAATATATGTGGATCAATTTTACACTTAACTAAGTTAAATGGTACAAGAACAAAATTCAGATACTTAGTTTTGTTTGCCAAGTCCCCATGTTTGCAGATCATTAATATCAAATTAATGGGATGTTGTTAGCTAAAGCACAGTTGAATGTATCTTAAGAACTTATGTGAAAAGCTACCTTAAATGACATTTTATATGGACCTCTTTAAAGATATTTGCAATGAATTTTACAATTTTCTATTAAAAATTAAACTCTATTAAAAATTAACTTTCAATGGATGTTGGAGCATTGATTGTTTGAGGCCACACAGTAAAAGGATGGCCAAACTGGAACTGAAAACAAACCCAAAATGTTAATCTTTGAAAGGTCAAACCAACACTGCCTTACATGAAAGGCCAGTAAGGACAAACTAAATAGGTTTGTGTCCTATTCTCTCCATGTCATATGATTTCTGGCTTAAATAGACATTTTTATTCCAGCCTATTATTTATTCACTGCCCATCAGGTTATTACAATCTGTTCAGCCATTTAGAAGGGACTTTTTTTAAAAAAAGCTATAGATGATTATGTCAATGTTCACACTAATGTTTTCACTCAGTACTAGATTCTAATGTCCAAGAGCATACCCAAAATTCTGCTGAGCATGTAACTGTCTAAGAAAGCACTTTTCAGTCACTGCATAGCAAAGATCTAACTCAGAAAAGACTGCAGAGTAACCAAACAGCAGAGATACAGTTTTAAAGAAAAGGAACTTTCATTCAAGTTTGCATTTCTGATTGAGAAGACCCCATTAGAAAAACAAAAGCTAGACAGAAGACTCAACATCTCTTAAGCTTCTTATTGTTTGAACAATAACACAGTATTAATTCGTGAATTTACAGGGCATGAGTGTAGAGCATTGAGAAAAAAATGTGCTCACTTTAAATTTTATGAAGTCTCATATTTCCTGTATGCAGGCCAAAGGAATCTGCTTTTAATTTTAGTTAGATGTTAAGCTCTCTCTATGCTAGTTGGCTTTTACTGTTGTTATTGGGAACTATTTTTCTGTTACTAAAAATAAATAGCTCCTGTCACCATGTAAGTACTCTAAGATCCCACACTTTACAGTGTGGGAACTTAGAGTACTTTTTACTCTTTAGAATAGGCACAAGCAATATGACATTAGTGAGATGTGACACCTAGTGAAAAGCTCCCCAAAGTGTATTGACACCACTAGTAGGATAAGTGCTCTGTAACACTGTGTGTTGCAAAACAGGAGGCAAGAAAAGAGGACCACGAGGAAGGTGTTTGTAAAAGGACTGAAGAATTCAGGTATGAGTACATTTGAGAATGCTGCAAAATTATTTCCTGATGACTGTATGTACTCTTATCTTGAAGCAACTATTGATCATTTCCTGCTGTGGTATATCATAATCACACACAGAGAAACTGCAAACTGAAGATAAAATGGCACTATGAAAACCACCCCTTAGATGCCAGCGTAGCAAATGCTCAGTTGGTGTTGGATGTGTTCTAGACAAAAGTGCAGTGTTCAAAGGTAGCCCTTGTGCATTCATATGTTGTGGTGTGGTTTCCATGCAGAGAAAAACTGCTCAATTTACATGTGGTAAATGAACACAGAATCAAAGTCTGTAAGGGATGGGCCAGCATAAGAGATGATGCCAATGGAGAAAGGATAGAGAAGTCTGCTCTGTTCCTGATTACACTTCATCAAGAGACCTGCAACATTCATTATCTTTGAAATACTTTTATATTGCATTGAAGGCTAATGGAATGATACTGTTTCAATTATTAAGAGATTTCACTGTTCCTAGGACACTTTTTTGCTGTGTAGTGAATCAAATCCTTTATTTACACTGTTGACATCTGGTCTAGCTACAGTCACAAATTATGTCAAAATAACTGGCTCAGGCTTGGTTTCCCAATGATTTTTGTCCAAATTACTGAAAAAAAAATCTTTTTCATAAACCTGGGTACATTCCAAAATCTGTCTCAATGCATAGTATAGAGGAGATGTGCCAGTGCAAACCTAGTAAGGGTAGCTTGAGTTTCTGTAAGGAAATCACACATTTTAGAACTTAGTAACAGGAGAGAACTTGCCTTCAATAATACCCTTTTGCTTCCTATCTTGCTTTTCACAAAGTATTCAATATGCACTTTAGAGTAACTATTTATGCAAAGGACTTGGCTACATAGGCATTATTTGCTCTCCCTCCCTGAGAGCTGCTCTGTGTAAGCAGCTCATGAAATTTCTAAATGCCAGCCCCTTTGCAGTATGTGACAGGACAACAGCAAGCCTGGAGGAAAAGACATTTGTGCAAGGCTCTGTCTGCAGTCACTTCAAGCTACTGAAGTTTGCAAAGGACCCTAGAAAAAAGATAGTCCAGATCTCTTTCAATTATCTCTGTTGGTTTTGTTCCTATGACTTCCATAATTGTTGAAGCTTCTTGTATTTCCCATTCCTATGTAGTATCATCTTCTTTTCTGGGACACATCAATTCAGAGAAACACCCAGCACACAAGGAGAGCCAGGTGCAAGTCTGACCTGTATATGAATGCAGGCCAGCAAGCTGAGTAAAGAATAAGGGGGCAGGAAAAGACAAAGGACAGTGGGAGAGTTCTACTGGGCACTCAGGAAATAGCCATGTGAAATAACTAAGACTGTAAGTATCACATCTGAATCATATCTCAATGAGCCTTGATGAGGTGAATCTTGAGGGAACTGCTCTCACAGGGGTGCTTTTCCTTTTTCCTCCATTCTGTCTAGGAGCCCTAAGGGTATACAAGTTGTCAAGGGCATACAAGTTGACATATTCACCTACACCAACATGAAAACCTTTCTCAACAATACCAAAAAACGTTAACTGTAAGGAGGAACAAACAGATTTCTAAAAATTTTCAGAGGGAGGAGTAAGTGAAAAAGAAAATAAAGGAGAAAAGCTACCAAATGATAAAAAAACTTCAGTTTGAAATGAGTGGAACTGTTTCCATGAATATCAAGACCTTTGGACTTCCCCTAAATGCACTGTAATTGGATTAACACCCTGCAGCAAAATACACTTATAAGGGTGTGCATGAGATGGCCGGAAGTAAATGGTTAAGCCAAAATTCTGTTGCAGACTCCTTCCAATTCCACAAAATATACCACCTTTGAGAAGAAGAAAAAAAGAAAAAACAAACTCAGTATAAAACAGTGACTGTAAATTGAGAAGCGCTTTTTTTTTTTAATGTATTTCTAGGCAATAAAAATAGACTGACCTTCCAAAGCTGCAATGCTGACCTTTACACTGGGGTGCAGCTAGTGACTTCGGTCGTGAGAGGCCTGGAGCAACTGTCCCAGGTGTTCTGCAATACAAAGCAATGGTAAGGGCTGTCTGCTGTCAGCAGTTCGTAAGACAGTATGCTGCAAAAGAAGGCGGAGGGGAGTGGGTTTGTTCTGGTGTTTGGGATTTTTTCAAAAACCACGCTACCTCTTGGTCAAAGACAGATCCACAGAGTTTGTAGTCTTGTCCACACACTATATATAGCACTTAAACTCTGGCTGACATCATGTTTTTTCAGCAGCGCAGCCTATCAGGACGGAGCCGGGCGCCCGGCGCTGGGTGCCGGCCCTGAGGCAGCGGGGCGGGAACGCCGAGGGAACTCGGCGGAGCGGCGTTCCAGTGACGGCAAGGAGCGCCTGGGCCCGGAGGCATCATCAGCCCGGATACTCCAGGCAACCTTTAAGCCCTCAGCGGAGTGCCCGGTAAACCTCACAGAGCTCCGGACTCAGGTGCCCGGGCCCCGCAGGTCCATCTCTCGTGCCTGTGCGCACCAGCCGAGTGTAAAGGCGCTGGTGGGGCTGTGCTGTAGAGGCTGAGACAGGAGACAGGTACCGCCACGCCGCGCTGTCCGACAGCCCTGCCGGGCCCCTGCAGGGCCCAGGCTAGCGGAGAGATCAGCCCGCTCGCTGCGGCAACAGCGTGGGCCACGGGCTGAGGTATCTCTGGGAGAATCCTGAGCTATCTCTGGGAGAACCCTGGGGTAACCCGGAGGGAACCTTGGGGTACTCCTGAGGTATCCCTGGGATATCCCTGAGGCATCCTCTCCCCTCAAGGCGAGCTTCGCGGGGCAGCCAGCCGAGGGGCGGGAGCAGGAGCTAGGGGGCGGGCGGAAGAACCGGGCAGGGCAGGGCGGGGCCGGGAACGGAGGGGCGGGATCGACGGGGCTGGGACCGACGGGG
>WEIU01007033.1:510686-530715 GCA_013389925.1 Aegithalos caudatus
CGGCGGCTGTCCCCGGCCGGGGCAGGGCTGGGCGCTGCCTGTCAGCTCGTCCCGAACCCGCGTCCCCTCCGCCCTGCCCTGCGGTGCCGTGTCTCCGCGCTCCCCCGGGACCGGGGAACATGTAAGCGCTGCCGGCGTGAGGCGCTCCTGAGCGGCCGCGTCCTGCCCCGGGGGTCTCCGCTGACCCGCGCGGTCTTGTCTGTGTTCCTTCACGGCAGGGCTCGCCTCTCCCTCCCCGCGCTGAGAGTCCGGGAGCGCCGGACGGGCGGCCGCAGCCATGCCGGGCGGTAAGGAGACGCGGCTGCTGCACCTCGGCGAGATGGAGAAGCTGGACAAGACCCTCTTCAGGCTGGAGCAGGGTAGGGCGGGGTGCTGGGGCCGGGTGAGGAGGAAATGACCGGGACCTCGTCGTCTTCTTTGGATGGCAGTGGAACGAGGACTCAGCCTGAAGTGGTGGGGTTTTGGGGCTGTGTGTGGGGGGTGTTGTTTAGATTTGGGTTTGGTTGTGGGTTGGGTTGGTTTGGTTTGTTTTGATTTGTTTCCACTGCAGAGCTCTATGGGCTCCGCACACGGTTTAATCTGACTCGGTAAACTCTTGAGAACTGAAGAGTAGATTGGCCCAGAGCCGTCAGTCTTCATGGGTCTGAAGTGCAAAGCATTTTTTAGACAGGCCTTGTCCTTCTCCTTTTATAGCCTGTGCTTCAGTGACCTGAAAAAGTCCTCATAAGTCAAGGTCTCCAGTGTTTATCTTCTTATGCAGCACCCCATGTTTTAATATTATAATTTTGAAATCTGTCAGTAATACTAGCATTTTGCAAGGTCTGCAGGTTCGAAGTAGTGTTTCAGAATGTAAGCTCTTTAGCAACTCCTAAATCTTGTTATCAGATTTGTTGAATTATCAGAGGTATGTATCCTGCTGCATACTTCTAAGAACTTGATGCTATTTTTCCCTGAGAGTGTTTTTAAGTTTATTTGTACAGAAAACTCCAAAAACAAAAACCATCCCCTGTTTGGTCCACTATTATGCTAATCAGCAAATTTAGACTATAAAACCAAAAAATATTTGTCTTTAAAAAACATTTCTAATGGTGTAACAATATTTATGAAGAGTTTCTGTGGGTTTTAATGTGGTGTGTGACTAATCTAGGAACAGAGAGGAGCAGGATTTTAGTTCTTAACAGTAAAAATTCCTTTAACTTTATTGATTCCAAAATCTTCTAACCAGCCTAATGTAAGGAAATGTCAGTAGTGAAGAAGTGCAGAGTTGATTTTAACTTCCATTTTTATTCATCCAGTTGTGTGGATTTTCTTGAAAGGAGGGAAGCAAAAGTGCATGGCTGTCAAACATTCAAAGTGCCTCAGCTGGTAGCAGTCTCTGAGAGGGCATAGCTAATTTTGAGCACAGCATTCCTGATGTCAGTATAACTCTTAGAGGAAATAAGATATCAATGGCATATATCCCTGTGCTCTAATTTTAGTAATCCCTATAACAAAATGTCAGGCCAGTACTAAAGAGAGTGTACTTAACCTTCCAAAAGTGGTTTTTATACATGTATATATTGCATTCAAATGAGCTTCATTTTACCTGAGAGACATTCAGATTTGAAAACAACTGCTTTGCCTGGTTGGTTTTGGTGCAGTGGTGATTTTGTTAATAAGAGAAACACAAAGTTGGATAATACTTATATTTAAATGTATTCAGACATTGAATTCTGGTATTAGAGTCCCCATGATTTTACTTTATAAGCAAGTGGGGTTTTTTCAACTTAAGCTATTGGAACTTGGTGTTCAGAATTTTTTACACTTTCTGATTCATTATCTGTTTACTAATAATTTTCTCCTTTTTTTTAACAAGTACTCAGGTCTCTTTTACTCCCCATTTTGTAGACTGCTAGGGCTAGCAGGTGATTTACTGCACTTAGTGATATGACTGCGTGTACTGTGCAAGAACTTAGATCTGTTTCATTCACTTGAAAGAACCCTGTAATTAGTCACTTGTTATGGTGACCCTCATACCTGCAAGTGGAAACCTTTTCTCAAACTTCCTGACTAAACAGAATTTATGTCTAACTTAGTAACATATGCATTTCGGTTCTAATTTTTAACCTTTTTTCTCAATATCACAGGTATCTTAAACATAAGCCTCTTTCTATGTGCATGTGACCTGCAGCACATGTGCAAGACTCCCTTTGGGTTGCTGAGATCTCTGAATGTTTAACAATTCACATATAGTATATCACACACAAATATATGTAAATTTTCAGTTAAAAGCATAAGGAATTAATTTGTTTAGTAAATTCTCAGTGAGTAATGAAGTTACTTGAAATATATTCTGGTTTTAAATGTGTTCTGATTCTTTTTTCAGATGTTTTCATGTGTCAGCCTACTATATAGATTTGTACTTACAGTACTTAAGTACTTAAAGACTTCATTATCCAAAATCTACATAAAATTGTATGTAGCGAAGATGATAATGGTGTTTTGCTGTGTTTTGTTTTAAAACTTTCTGTATAGCAAAGACAAACAAATTTGAAAGAAAATGAATAGTGCTATGTAAGTAAAGGAAAAAGGATATATGTAAAGTATGCAAAGAGCAATGTTAGGAAGGAAGGGAGGGATGATGCAATCTTGAGTGCCACCATATAAGAAAGATTTAAAGCTGTCAGGGAATGTCCAAAGATGAGCAGTGAAGATGGTGAAGGGGCTTGAGGAGAAGCTGTCCGAGGGGTGGCTGAGCTCACCTGGTCTGTTCAGCCTGGAGGAGATTGAGGGGCAACCTCATTGCAGTCTGCAATTCCCTTGTGAGGGGCAGACACTGATCTCAAGGGAACAGCATGGAGCTGTGCCAGGGGAGGTTTAGGTGGGATATCAGGAAAAGGTTTTCACCCAGAGAGTGTTTGGGCACTGGAACAGGCTCCCCAGGGCAGTGGTCACAGCACCAAGCCTGATAGAGTTCAAGAAGCATTTGGACAATGTCCTCAGGCACACGGTGTGACTCTTGGGGAGTTCTGTGCAGGGCCAGGAGCTGAATTGAGTGGTCCTTGTGAGTGCCTTCCAGCTCAGGATATTCTATGATTCTATGCTGTAGGAATACATAATTCTGCTGAAATTCCTGGCAGATATGATCGTGTTGTTAACAAAGTAACAAACTAGGATTTGTAGCAAGAAGCTTGAAATAGGTAGTCCTCCTGATCAAGGGATTTTATCTTTCTTCTTTTGCTTTTTTTCTTGAGGTTTTGAGCTACAATTCCGATTGGGCCCAACTCTTCAGGGCAAGCCTGTTACTGTGTACACGAATTATCCAGCTGCTGGAGAAGTATTTGATCGCCACAAGTTTAGGACACTGTCGTGGCACAATCCCACAGGAAAAGAAGATGACTCTGACAAGTACTGCAAGTTGGATCTCCAAATTTCTGGGTCATACCAGTACTATTTTAGTCTTGGGTAAGTGAGGTTTGTATACCTGCAGCCAAATGCAGTTTGATCCCATTCTACATCTTAACCTGAAGAAAACCCTTTTTTTCCATGCATTTTTCTAATTGCAACCATGGGACCAATTAGAATCCACCAATGAAAGACAGTGACTGGTGGTCATATAGTACTTTCTGACACAGAGATATTCTGGAGAACATACAGAACCAAGTTGATAAACTTTCTGTGACTGTTGGAGAAGCAATCTATTTTTAAAAGTTTTCAAATTCATCAGCATTTGAGTATTTCAATTATTATTTTATATTTTGGTCATTGACTTTGAGGGTGGTTTCCTATCTAGCACAGAGGTTCTGGCATTCTTTACTTGGATCCTTTGTCTTTTCTTTTAGTGGGACAACTGTAGAAGAGAATGCCACTATCTGTGATAATTGTAGTCTGGTATTCTGTGTTTCTGGAAGATGGGTAGTTAAATTCTTCCAGACTTAGGACATTTAGCTCAGGTACTTTCCTGAGGATGGGGCTCAAAGTGTAGATCTACATGTCATAGATGGGCAGACATGCTTTCTGTGTTTCCATATGACAAGAGGAGGAACCAGTATTCCATCTCAGAAAAAAGCCAAGGTATCTCAATTTCCAGAGTTTTAAGCTCTGTATCCCATCTGTATTCTTTAAGTCCAGTCGAAAGATGTTGCCTAAGGGATAAACATTTCAGTGTTTACTGTTTTCTTCATGTGTCATGCAGTCCTGTTCCCTCTCTCCCTCCAGCCACTGTACTGGGCTACTGTGTTTCTGAAAACCTGTGCTATTTGAATGCTCTCTCTGAAACTGACCAAATGCTACAATGGGTGTTAATTATACTAATGGAAATTGTTTTTTCCTAGAAATGAAAAAAGTGGTGGAGGTTACATAGTCGTGGATCCCATTTTGCATGTTGGAGCTGATAATCATGTACTGCCTTTGGATTGTGTCACACTCCAGACGTACCTCGCCAAGTGTCTGGGACCATTTCATGAATGGGAAGATAGGCTTAAAGTGGCAAGAGAAACAGGTAATGCCAATACACATATTCAAGGGTAGAAGTTTTTGTTTTATGATCAACACCCAAACTTACACGGAAGAGCTTCAGTGTGAACAATTCATAGATTCTTTGTCGATTATATATTTTTTATTACATTCAATTTTTTTAACTGATTATGTCAGTGAATTGATTAAAGTATTGGCAGAGGTACAAAAATTCAGGGATTTCCGAAAATGGGAAACCGCTTATTTTATTGCTTTCATTTCAGATAGACTTGGAAGTTTGTAGAGCTGACAGGGTGATTTTTAAAGCTTGTGTTACATAGAATTTCAAGGCAAAGATTCAAATTAATTTACATTGGTTATTCCAAGCACTAGCTCTAAGTACATAAGTGCAGCTTACTATGTTTCTTTCAATTAACTTTGATTTTTTTCTCATTAAATAAATGGGTTTTTATTACATAGGTTACAACATGATTCATTTTACACCACTGCAGAAGCTTGGACTATCTAGATCATGTTATTCATTGGCTGACCAGTTAGAAGTAAATCCTGAATTTTCAAACCATAATAAGAAGTGCACTTGGAGCGATATTGGAGCACTTGTGGAGAAATTAAAAAATGAATGGAATATGCTTTGCATCACAGATGTAGTCTACAATCATACTGGTATGATTTTCATGTGTTAATAACCAGATTGGTCCTATAATTATATTTCATTATTTCCCTTAACTTATCCCTCTTGAACCATTTTTAATAGCTGTTTTAAACAATGTGGTTGTCGTTGTCTTTGAGTCTCTCAAATCCAGGACAGCTCCTTGAAATTATAACTGATATGTCTCTGTAACAGGTGTAAAAGAACTTAGTATTGCTACTGAAAGAGTGAGGAGAGCCCTTCTTAATAAGAGCTAATAAACTGTGTATCTGTATTTCTATAGTATGCCTATCTTCATAATCTGTGGTGTGCAGTTCCTTTATATTTGAAGAGTCTGTATTATGAATTGCTTGATGAACTGAGTACTTGCTTGTTAAGCAGTGTATTATGCTTGTAGCTGCTTAAAAGTAACTGCTTTAATTTGGATTTGACATGCAGACTAGAAACAGAGGTGGGACAAGAAGGTAGGATTAAATAATGGAGAAAATGTTACAGCTCAGTCTGTGGAGAAAGAAAATAGAGCTTTGTATTTGGGGTAGGCTTTTTTTTAAGCATAGATATGTTAATACATCAAACTTACTACTTTTCTTAATTCTGTGAGGGACAGTGGATTTTCTTCTGTGTGATCTGATGAAATTTGAATAGTAGTACTTAATTTGTAATTTTGTTGATTATTTGGATAGTGAGTTTCCTTTGTTTATAAAGCAGTTGTTACTGCATATGGTAATCCTAAAGATCATAATTACCATTCTCATAGCAGAGACTACAAGGGATTATGTAGATTGATGTCTTTTGAGGCTCAAGGATGCCTAAACATAAATAATTTGTGAATTTCAGACTTTATTTGCTTTAGTTCTTTGGTGTTGACTGCTGCCAAACATTCTTGTCCGATCAGTCTGCAACACAGTGCTTTCCCTGTCTTTTTGTTGGAAAGTTACTAATTATAGTTGTTGGCTCTATGTCTGAGGGAATCAGGCTTTTAAACATCCTCCCACTTCTGGATAAAAAATTTAACACTTCTCAGCTAGAAGTCTAGTTTCTCTTACAGATGCTTGAGATCCTCTCATGTTTTAACAGTGTATATTTGCATGCTACTAAGGAGAATGTTTTCTGATGGACAGAAAGATCTATAATTACACAGCAGAATATATTTGAGAAGGAAAATGTCACGTTATTTGGCTACATTTGTACGACTCTTTCAGGCTGCATTTAGAGTTAAAGTAATCTTCATTGGGATGGATGACTCAACATTTGTACTCTGGTAAAAAGATGTTCAAAGTGTATTCTAAGAGGATAGAAATATTCAGATGATTGTGGTTCTTAAATGATTAAGCAAGGTGGCTTTGTTGCCTGCCATGACCCCTTGGTTTGCCATGGCTCTGTCTGTTGGTAGTTTGTGCTTTCTAGTGGAGACCATTGTGTAAAAACAGCATTGCTGCCCCTGTGGGAGCCAGGCAGCCTCACCTGCAGGATCAGGCGTTAAGCTGAGGTGTTTGGGGTTCACTCTGGAGTGCAGCCCTCACTGTGGGCACAGCAGGGAAGACTGGGACTCAGCTCTGGATGTCTCTGTGAGGCTCTCATGAAAGGCAGCGTCTGTGGCCTAACTTGAAAAGTGAATCATGTGCTGATGTGATGTCCCTGAGCCTTTGGCATCTTTGCAGGGGTATCACAGATAAAGTTGCAAACCCTCTCTGGTAACTGGGTATATCCAAATAAGAAGTATATACTCATTTACTTTTCACCGGGAGCTAGAAAAAAGAGAGAGGTTTTTCTTCTCTGAGTTTTCCATGGCTGTAATAAATTGTATAAAGTAGTAAAAATCAAGTGAAGTAAATGATATATTCCTATTCTTTCACAAGAGGCTACTATTGTACAATTGCAATATTGAGTAAGTCTTACTTTCAAGTGCTTAGTCATATCAAACACCACCTTTTCCCAGCTTTATAAAGGATAAAAAAAAAAAAAAATCATCTTGGGCCATGAGCATCACAGCTAAATATAAGGTTTGTGTTTAATTTGTGTCAAAATTAGTCACTTAAAATAATTTCAAATTTTTCTAAGAATGTAATGAATTTTAGAAGTTACTCATCTTGGTATTTCCATTTTCCTGTACTTACTTTATTCTACATGTGTACTCTCTACTATAGTTATTTTCTCCTTAGCTGTAGCAAATGTAATCACCAGTGATGTTCTGGATAATTTTTCTTCTGCAGAGTTAGATTTCTCTTGGTGTTCCATTGTGAATCACTGAAGCTTACCTTTTGATCAGGAAACATCCTTCTGTTCTGTACCAGAATTAATGGTACAGAACAGAAGGATGACATTTGACTTTTTTTTTTTTTAATGCTAACCCTGTAGGTTTAAATTATGTATTGTCTTTTTAGAATTAATTGTATTTACTTATGAAATTCCTTTATAGTAAATTATAGTTCTTGTTAGAAGAACAGAACAAGCTGGTTTTGCTTTCTGGAGAAGAAAGTTTTTTTCAGAAGTAGTAAATGATAAAGAAGGAAAGAGCAGGAGGAGATAATCTGTTTTGCCTGGAACAGCCTTTAACCAGCCTAAGCTTAATACTGCTTTACGTAACTTTAAAACATGGTGTGTTTGGTGGTAGATTGTATTTAAACCATAAAGATTTTAATTTCCACAATCAATGTGACCTTATAATGATGGAATTTTGCCATATCTTGAGATATGTAAAAGGGTGCTCAGAAGTGCTGTTCACACTATAGACTGAGGTAGTACATTTCTTTTCCTTTTATGTTTTTGTTTTAACTTCTTTGAACTAAGCAAACTTGGCATTTTAAATGTTGTTAGTTTTGCTATAATTATGGACATATTAGTGACTCTTCACATTTTCAATATAATAATTTGTTATATATTGTCACATGTGTGAAGTACTACTGTTTTTCTCAGCTTTTCTGAAAACCTGTTTTTTTTGTTCTTAGGTCTTCTGTGAGGTTTTCTTTTTATTTTTATAACTTTTATAATTTAGTTTTTCAGTTTGAAATATTCATTCAGAAGAGTATGTGAAATGTATTTTCCATTAAGCAATGTTGCAAAAGAGTTGCAAAAATAGAAAGAAATTAACTCTGGGATTCTTTTTCATTGTCATACTTCCAAAATCAAAATTCTGTGTTACATATTTACCAGTACTGCTGCATGCATGCCTGCTGTCTATATTAGAATACTGTACCTGTGTTCTAGTGAAGGCTCCTTACCTTCTCTGAGTTAACTTTTAATGTTCAACATATCTTCTGGTGTTTGTTGATGCTGCAGGGAGAGCTTGGCAAGTAGACACAGAGTGTAGTGTTTGGCCTGAATGAGTGTTCCATTTGCATGCCCCAGACACTGCACTCATCTCAGCAATGTTGCTTCCTACAACTCTGCTTCTTTCTATGGACACAAGTGTAACAGCTAATCCTTTCTTAAATGCCCATTTAACTATATTTTGTATTAATTATTTTTGGGTGTGTGCAGTCTTCCTCTCTGTCTGTGTGTGGCATCTTGACAGGGTGAAGAATATTAAAAAGTCAACAGCTTTATAATATAAGTTTGGGATGTATGTTTGGCTTTCAGCACTCAAAGAATATCAGTGTCTTACGTTCAGTAATTGGTGTATTTCTTGGAACAAAAATTTGATTATTTTTGGTGTTTTAGAATTGGTGATACTATTGCAAGTTAGTAACAAAAAGTTTTCCTACAATCTCCGCAGCTCTATTTTTGATCAAAAGAAGTTAATCAGGAAGAACATTTCCACACAAGATATGATTTTCTGTTGACATGGGAAACGTTAGTTGAAATGTGAATGAACTGTATGTGCTACAGTACCTCAGTTTCTTCGTGTTAAGATGTTTACAAAATACAATGAAGGGTTCAGCTGATGTATTTACATTTTTGTTCTGGTTTTTTCTCCCTCCCTTTCTTCACTAAGCTACCAACAGTGAATGGCTCAGGATGCATCCAGAATGTGGCTATAACCTTGTAAATTCTCCTCACCTGAAGCCAGCTTGGATCCTGGACAGAGCTCTGTGGCATTTGACTGGTATGGTGGCTGATGGAAAATGTATTGCCAAAGGGGTCCCTCCCTTGATTGAAAATGACCAGCACTTGAATGTAAGTGAATGAGAACTAAGTATAATCTAATGAACTGCATAAGCAGCTGAATAAACCTTTAATATTTTAGGGTTGTGAAAATGCACAAAAATGGTGTGTACTTTGAAGATATATTTAGTGAAATAAGCCCTTACTCCTGCTTTTTTAACTTTTCTTAATTACATTAACAAACAACCTTAGTAACTAATGCAATTTTTATCTTTACAGTGTTTACGTAAAATAATTTATGAAGATATATATCCAAAAATTAAACTATGGGAATTTTTCCAAGTGGATGTTAACAAAGCTGTGCAGCAATTTAAAACACTTCTAACTCAAGGTAAAGGAAGATTTTTGTTGCTGAAACATGTGAGTTATGTACTTATAGTTCAAGAGACACAGGTAGATTTAACAGTTAGACAGAAGACAAGAAAATGCTGTTTTTTACTTTGTGAGACACCCACTGTGCTGATTTAAGCATACAAGACTGCTTTGAGGGCTAGGAAAATCTTTAAAGACTTTGCACCCTTTCAATGCTTTCATCTGCCCACATCTTGGTTATGCTAGAATTATAAAAGTTCTGTGTCTGTTAAATGTAATTCCTGATTTTACTTGGAGTACTCATTTCTGTTTTGTTCTCAGGCAAAATGGGCACTAAATCTGATCCAAATCAACATCTTCAAATCCTTCAGGACCCTGATTATAGACGACTTGGCTGTACTGTAGATATGAACATAGCACTGGCAACGTTCATACCACACAGGTACACTGTTACTGATTACAAGCTTATTTATAAAGCCAGAAAAAGACCTTTGTTTTGAGACATGAGGAAAAATTGACTTTTGATCCCTTCTGGTAATTTATCCTTCATGTTTTTAAAATATTTTTCCTAATTTTTCTGTTTTTAATGTCCTCCTGATAAGCAATGGACCGGCTGCAATAGAAGAATGTTGTAACTGGTTTCGCAAGAGGATTGAGGAACTGAATGCTGAGCAGTACAGACAAACTAGTCACCATCAAGAACAGGTGTTGAAATTAATGTTTTAATGGTGAATTGCTTAAAATTGCAAATAAATGCAGACATTTCAATAATACATAATTCAATTACTTCCAGGCTGTCAACTGCCTTGTGGGGACTGTGGTTTATGAACGAATCGCTTGTAATGGTCCTAAGCTGGGACCTATCAGTAGAAAACATCCCTTGGTAACCAGGTATATACATGATTTCTTGTTTGTTTGGAAACTATTAGAATCTATCCAGGGAAAGCAAGTTCAAAGTTCAATAAAAGTATATATTTATATATAGAAATACATGTTTTCTTTCACCTGGACAAATACCACTTAGCAAATTGACAGGGTTTTTTTTAAACTCAGCAGTAACTATTTCATTAAAAAAATGTGATCAGAAAGCATGAGATAATGCTCAGAACACATCAAAACCTTACATAGTGCAAATTGCTGTTGTAGGTGGAAGAGGAGTGGAACTAGGAAAGTTTACACCTTTCACGTTTTATGTTCTTGATGCCACTCATATCTAAAGAGCTACGGCTTTAATCTTATATTACCAGCTGACACCAAGATAGTGACAACATCTGTTCTTGCTCCTTCAAAGCTTCCTTCAAAATAGAAAACTCTCCAGCATTTATGCAAGTTGCCCTCTTTTTTATCTGTATTATGTACAAGCCAGTTCATAGCAGATTAATTTCAAAGACAATGAATTGCAGCTTAGGTTACCATATGTGTTTGGTGCTTGTCTCTTTGTTTTCTCTTTTAATGCCTGTCTGTTCCATAGGTATTTTACATATCCATTCAAAGAGCTGACTGTGGAGGAAGAAGAAACTATGATACATCAGCCAGATAAAGCTTGTTATTTCATGGCTCATAATGGCTGGGTTATGGGAGATGATCCTCTTAGAAACTTCGCAGAGCCGGGTTTGTAAAAGAAATCTGAATTCTTACAAACCATTTGATATTCTAGCCAAAGCAAAAAGGATTTTATTTAATCTTTTTTCCAGATGTATTCCTATACATCTGAAGCTGCAGAATAGCAGATACTAAGCTTATAGCACTTTAATTCCCCATTCAGCATACAGATGAACTGTAAGAACTGGAATTTGAGGTACAGTTGTACAAGATTTGAGAGGGAAATTACCAGCTTTCTGCCACTGAAATGGGGACATCCTGCCTCCCCACTTTTGTCATTGTCTTTGTTGCTTACTTTGTACTTTGTTCCAACACCAGTGCTTGTTGGCATTTCCATGAGACAATGACAGTGTGGCAGAAAAACTAATGCAATGAAAAGGTGAATAGTATTTTACTGCATTAGTGAGCAGAAACAGGATCCTTGAAAAGTCCACTGAGTGGCAGTTAGGCAGTCAAGAGATGACCCAGTTAATCCAAATTAAGTATGCAGATTACTTGTGAAGGTAAAATAGGGCATGAAATCACCATGCACTAAAATACTGCATTTTAACCCCTTTGGGGACAGTGTTGATATCCAATAAAAGCAAAAAAAAAAAAAGCTTGTATTCAGTGTAGCCATTCACCTGGTAAATTAAATGAAACAAAGGCCAATTTAACTGTAATTAAAAACCATCTCAAAGTTTGAGTCTGCTTTACAGGCTAATCTGATGATAGTTCAGAGTGATCTGCAGTTAGAAAACAATTTCTGCAAAGTAATCTACACCCCTTTCACTAAATTTTATTAACTTAAATTCTTCTCAAGGATTGATGTGTGTTTCCAAGAGTGTTTTTGTTCAGTTTCCTTCTGCCCTTTCTTCTAGGCAGACTTTTGTGGGTTTTTTCCTCTCAGTCACTGGCTTTAGTTAGCATGCTTAATTTCCATTACTAAGGTTTCTCTTGTAACTCAGCTACAGGTTTATGAGTGCTGTATATTTGTATTATGCCTTTGTTTTATGCCACACATTATTTCAACTGAGAACACAATGTGAAAATGTGGTACAGAAAGGCACAATAAAGGAATTGCAAAACCAATGCAGTCAGATCTCTAAATGATCCTTTGAAAAAAATCACAGTGTACATCCAAAAAAACACAGTTTTTCTGTCCATCTGGCTGTGCTGCTATTAGTGAAGAAAAGGGTTGGCTGTGCTTCTGTGAATGTTTTGGGAATTTGTGCTTATTTACAGTTCCTGTTTTTTACTTACTGGCATTAGAAATCCATTGCAGTCTGCTGTTAATAGAAGATAAAATTTTAAGTTGTGGCTGTGACAGATTATGATGACACAGTGAGATTCTTTTTTGAATTTGGCCAGGGTGAAAAAAAACCTAGTAATTTTGTTAATTTGTTTGATGCTTTTTTTCTTTCTGTGAAGTACACTTTTTGTACTACTTTGAAGAATTTAAAGGAATTTTATTTCAATCTGAATTGTTTCAGTATCACTATAGAAGCTAAATATTCCCATGGAAGAGTGTGAAGTTGTACAGCAGTGTAGTGTATATAGATTTTGGAGCTGATATGGTTTTCCTTAGAACTGACTGTTCATTACAGTGCTTTTCTGCTCTCCAGTAGCAGAAAATAAAATGCCATATTTTAATTTTGGTGCACATTCTATTATATATATATCTATATACACTAATGTGAATTTATTTCCTTTACAGGTTCAAATGTGTACTTGAGAAGAGAGCTCATTTGTTGGGGAGACAGTGTGAAACTGCGCTATGGTAATAAACCTGAAGATTGCCCATACCTCTGGGCACATATGAAAAAATACACTGAAATCACTGCCAAATATTTCCATGGGGTTCGTCTGGACAACTGTCACTCAACACCGATTCACGTAGCTGAGGTACGCCAAATGAAGCTTGTTTATTATAAAGCAGCTTCCTGTCTGTGAAACAGACCCTGCAGATTTCACAGCAACAGTGCAGGACCTACGTGGCAGAGTTTAGGTGGGAATGAATCTTCCTCATGGCATCAAAGCAAGGTTTCTTGTCTGGTGATGTTCAGAGATGGCTTCAGCTATGTTAAACAGTAGAGTGGTGTAGCTATTGTATCTTTTACTTCTCTGCTTTAGCTGAAATACTGTGGATGGACCTGGCTAACCTTTCCCTCACTGAGCTGTGGACGTGGTGCAATGACTGCCAGTGTCCCGTATGTCAGTTTGAGCTGGAGTCATTGCCAAGACTTGATTGAAAGTCCGACTGCTTTATTTTTTTGCCGTATATATTTTGCTATTGCTAAATTAAACGGGAAGTGGTTCACTTCACAAAATTTAAAAGCTGGTAATCAACTCCTGCAAAAAGTTTAGTCTGGCAGGTGTATTACTTAGGTTAGTGCTTCTTGTTTCCCAGGGAGCTGACTACATCCAGAAGTAGTACTTGCCTAGTAAAGTGGCTTTAAATAGGTTTGGAGTAGTGCAGCTTCTTAGCACTTGCTCTTTGTAACAGAGTTTACCTAAATCTATGAAGAGCTCTCTAAAACAAGTTGATTTGCCCAAACAAGTTGTAAGGAGCTCCTAAATACAGCCCTTTGAAAACTTAGGCCATTATTTTGTTCAGTGTTACTGTTTTTGGAATGGTAACTGCAAAGGCTTAAACCGAAGTGCTACTCAGATTTCTTAGTTCAATAAGTACCTCTTTTATCCAGTCTTTGCTAGTGTACGCTTAAAGATGTTGTCTTAAAATGAAGTTGTAGTTAGACTAAAGTTTACAGAAAATTTCCTAGAATTACTTAATCCATAAGTAATAGCTGTAAAATATAACCATGGCTTTCTGAAACCTCCATGTTATCAATATTTTTAATGTGCTGAATGATTCATTTCTGTTCTGTTAACATTCATGTTAATGTTTGTGTATACATAGCTGCCAGTGGATGTCTTGCATTAAAAATGTATTATGATCTATAGGAGATGCTAGCAACAGCCAGATCAGTCAGACCTAATCTTTATGTGATAGCTGAACTCTTCACGGGCAGTGAGTACATTGACAATGTTTTTGTCAACCGCCTGGGAATTACCAGCCTGATTAGAGGTACAATAAGCAGTTGAAAATTATGTAGGATTGTTGTGTATGGTTTGGAGTTTTAAATGTGAAACTAACATTGGTATGCTTTTTTTATTTTTCTTACATATTCATGTTCTTTGCTTATGCAATTACCTTTTCTTCTTCATGTTCTGTTTAACTTCTCTTGTGTTGTATGCTAATTCTTGGTTTTGCTTACATTCGTGTGTCCTCTTCTGCGTAACAACTTGTTTTGTTCCTTAATTTTGGCTTTCTGTTTATCTTTGCTGCATGGCATTTTCCTATTGTCCAATCCCTGCCTAGCTTTGAAACTTGTCCTTTTTTGTATCTACCTTTCCCCTTTCTGTGGCTTTTTTGGCTGTGCTTTTTGCAGTACATGCTGGACACAGCTAGAAAATTGCGAGCCGATTTGTATGTAGTGGCTGAACTGTTCACAGGAAGTGAGGAGCTGGACAATATCTTTGTGAATAGGCTGGGCATTACCTCCTTAATAAGAGGTAGGCTTGCTGCGTGTGTGGTCTCTTTCCAACGAGAGATTATGGATGACATGCTTTTTCCAAGAAAAGGTTTTCTACCGGATTATGTGCTTTAATTTTCATACTCCATATAATCGGAAGTACAGGTTCTGTATTGTGGCTTTTTTGATACTTGGCAAAAGAGTACTAGCCATAAAATAAGAGAAGACTTCATTTGTTAGTTTACAGAAGGTTAAATATTTCACTCCTGGTCTAGTGAAGGAAAAAGGAGTTGTAGCACAGTTCTGCTATGTAAGTCCTGCATCCTGTCTGATTTTTGTTGCATGAGTTTTTTAAAGCCTGTGAGAAGTAGTTTGATCTCTGCTCTTTTATCCTTTTTTTGCTATTAGCTTTCTCTTAATATGGTATAGTAAATTGAACATTCTAAGGCTGTGTTTCCACACTGGAGAATGTAACTATATGTGTTTGATTTTTTTAATGATTGAACACACCAAAATAACAACTTGTAAATGCCACATTAACACCTTTGTGCTGTGTGTGTAGTTATTGTTATGCAAACACTTAGGTGTTGTATTCTTTAGAGGCCATGACTGCCTACAATAGCCACGAGGAGGGGAGGCTGGTGTATCGCTTTGGAGGTGAGCCTGTCGGATCTTTCGTTCAGCCACGTTTGAGGCCTTTGATGCCAGCTATTGCTCATGCACTCTTTATGGATATTACACATGATAATGAATGTCCAATTCAGGTGAGCACCTACACAAACAAAGAAAAAGTTACCTTTAGTGTTTCCTGAAGTGTTATTTCTGAACTGTGGGAGGGCTTGGTGCAACCTGGATATCCTAGATAATATTTAGAACAGATGCAATTCAGTTCAAGCTTTCATGCACAGAAAAAAGAAATTGTTTCAATACCCTCTGACATTCAAGATATTGTCTTTCGTATGGAGAAGTATATAAAGTAACTAAATGAGCTGGTTTTAGTCTTTCATCCAGATGCTGTGTTTCTGTTTCTGCTTGTTGGCGTGTTCTTGTGAGCTTGTTTACAGGCAGGAATGAGAGAGAGTGGGGGGAAGGGAGTGCTTATTTTGATGATTTTTCTGAAGTTGCTTTTCTTAGTTTATTTGTAGAAATTTTCTCCAATAATTGTATTGTAATTGAGGAAATGATGACCATGGGATTGGCACCTCCTTTGTTAAATTTGGTGTATCTCTATGCTAAATTGGGAGGGTTGAATTTTCCTGGTTTCACTGTTTATTACCTATATATTTTTTGATGCAGCACCGATCTGCATATGATGCTCTTCCTAGTGCAATGATTGTTTCCATGGCATGCTGTGCTACAGGAAGTACCAAAGGCTATGATGAGCTAGTACCACACCAGGTGCGTGTCTCCAGTTCAGCTCCTAAGCTACCTTTAAAAATACCTTTTATTCTCACCCTAGAACACTTATTTTAATGTTGTTGCTTGGAAATTTCAAGCAGTTTGTGACCTGGCATTACTTCAGATTGTTGAGCCTCATAGGAAATTTGAATTTATTATACAGTTCAGACCTCAAGGTGTGGTAGTTTTTATTTCCCAGAGTGGTTGATATTTGCTTAAATTTGCTTTTTTTACAGATCTCTGTAGTATCTGAAGAGAGGTTTTATGCAAAATGGAATTCAGCAGCACATCTGGCCTCTGGTGAAGTTAATTTCCAAACAGGAATTCTGGCAGGAAGGCTGGCCATAAACAGACTGCATCAGGAGCTGGGGGCTAAAGGCTTTAATCAGGCAAGAAGTGAGGGTAACAGTGCCATTTCTTTATATGTGTGCTCTGAGTGAGCACAGTTGCAATGTTATGTCTTTTCTAGGTGTATGTAGATCAAGTTGATGAAGATATAGTTGCAGTGACAAGACACTGCCCTAACACACACCAATCTGTTGTGGCTGTGTGTCGAACTGCCTTCAGGGATCCAAAAACTTGTTTCTACAGTAAAGAAGTGCCTGAAATGTGTATCCCAGGTAAACACACTTTTTTCCGAGCACTGTTGTCACGTACAAGAATTTCAAGTTACTCATGCTTTTAAACTTCAAGCACATGCACATGAAATCCATATGAGAACTTTCAGTGTATAATGCTCCTTTTATATGGACTAATATGTATGTCCCAAAAGTGGTTAAAGAGCCAATAACAGACTTGCAATGTTTAGGATTTTCAGAACCATTCATATTGAGTATGTTCCTGCTGCAAGCTCCCCTTGAGAGTGTTGGGGGAGGTTTACGGTCTTGTTTGTGAGCTAGTAATAGTTAATAGTGAGATGATTAGTAGTACAGAGTTGGGGGGATTACTGGTTATTCTGTTATACTGAGGAAAAAGGCTAAAACTTTATCCTGTTTGTTGATTTCATTGCTGTTCAGCTTTCAATATGTAGCTATTTTGTAGCTTGAAAATACATCTTGATAAGAACTCTGTATTGAATAAGATAATGTAAAGAAAATATGTATGCATACATAATTAATTATGCAGAGTATTTACTGTACCTAAAAGTAGCAGAGTATAATGGCTTCTATACACTACCTGGAAATGTTTCTGAAGAGTGCTTTCCAAACTGGCTTTTCAAATATACTCAGCTCTTTGAGTGCATGTGTGTGCTTGTTTTAAAATCAGTCACTTTATATTTTAAGATATTTACATGACTTCTATACCTTAAGTCTGTAAATTACTTAAAAGGATAGAGAAAATTAGAATTTGAGTATTAATAATGAATTGTTACCCTTTAAAGATAAACTATCTCTAGCTGTTTGGAAAGCAATCTAGCACAGCCTCCTAAAAGATAATAGGGAGACTAAGAAAGCTAATGACCAGTAAAAGACAGATTGTAATTCCCTTGTCATCTGATTTTATGATTAATTTATTATTAAATAATAAAAATTGCCATTTTAAATACAGTACAGCATATGAGTGTGTAATGAATATATATTTATAGATATTTAAAATATGTGCCGTATGTTTCTGGTCTTCTGGCTAACAGAGACTTGGATATTGAATATTCAGCTTTTTCATTTTAGCTTTTGGTTCATAATTTCAAAAGAATCACTTTCTTAATTTCAAATAATCTATGAACTGCAACATGGTTTAACTTTTTCTAGGAAAAATAGATGAAGTAGTACTTGAGGCAAGGACTGTTGAGAGAAGTGCTAGTCCTTACAAAAAAGATCTACATTTTATAAATGGATTGCCTAATTTCACAATGGAACTCAGAGAGCATATACAGGTAATTAGCCTCCTTCACTCATGTTCTGATGTAATATTTTTTAATTTTTGATATTTTATGTTAGAAAAAAAGACAGTGAATTTCAGTTGCAAATTTGTTTTATTTTTTAAGATAAAGGACAGTAAAATCATAAAGCAAGCTGGAACTGCTATTAAAGGGCCAAATGAATTTGTTCAAGAAATAGAATTTGAAAGATTAACACCAGGAAGTGTAATAGTATTCAGGTATGTTATCATAATTGTCGTATGGCTGTGTGAGTTTGAAAAGAGTGATAGGAGACTGCAGAATAGCTCTTCTAAGTGCTGTATTTCTACAAGAGATGCATTCTTATTTACAGAGTTAGTCTGGACCCAAAGGCACAAGAGGCTGTGGGGATACTCCGCAATCATTTGATCCAGTTCAGCTCTCATTTTAAATCTGGAAGTCTTCCCGATGATCACTCAGCACCCGTATTAAAAACACCATTTTCTTCGTAAGTACTCTTTAAGTTTCTGACATAGAACCAGGAAAGCTACCTGGGGAGCACAGAATGGTATGCACACCTACTGAGGGACTGTTGAGATTTGGTGGTGCTGATACAGATGGATTTGAAGGTCAGAGTGCAGTGAAAACTGAGAGATCTTCTTGTCTGTGTAATACTAAGTAGGGCTAATACTGAAAAATTTCCCAGTTTGTGTAATTGCTGCCTAAGTAGACTTTCCAACATGCTCTGCTTCTCAGTGTTGGGATGTGATTGTTTGGGTTTGATTTTGTACTTAATACTGTGTTTTTGAATAAACACTGAAACATCTGAGAACATATTGGAGCACCTGAAAAATCAGGCTCCTAATTTCCAAGATAAAGTATTGAGAGAACTGTATATATTTTAGTATTTTAATTTGTCTGAAATTAGAATTGTTTGTGAAATCCTTTCCCTGTTTCCCTACTGATTTTTTTTTTCATTTTATTCTTTTTTTTTTTTTCCCCCTCTTTTTCAGAATTGCATCTAAACTAACTTTGGCTGAACTAAATCAAGTGCTGTACAGATGTGAGGCAGAAGAACAGGAAGATGGTGGAGGCTGTTACAATATACCAAACTGGTCACCCCTAAAGTATGCAGGCCTCCAAGGTAATAGTTTCAGCATTATTTTTTTCTGTCAAGTAAAAAAAAGTAAGTGGGAGCTGCTCAATCTAGATCACATCATAATGCTGCAGCCATTGTTTGGTAAAAAAAAAAGTAATTTTTTTCTGCTTGACCATGCTACTAATTGGTGTTGTACCCAGGAAATCTCATACTAGAACAAAACCCTTCTCTCTCAATGCTTTGAAACTTAACACTGCAGCCCAGGATGTCAAGTCAAGTGCCTTGACTTTCAAAAAGGAAAACAAGTACACTTCCAGTGAAAAGTTGCATTAATCTAACCTGAGGCAGTACTAGAGTGTTCTGTCATTTTTTAAAAAAAAAAAATNCTGTCATTTGTCAAAAATACAAATTCCATCATGCTGGTTATTTGCAGTGATTTTCTTAAGTTTCTAGGATTTATGCTGAGGAAGTTAGAATTGGGTTATAGTGTAACTTGTTATGCAGATGGAGAGAAGCAGTCCAGTTAAAGCAACTGTTGCTATGTACCTTTTCCTTCTGAATTGTAATTGCTGTTTGTGATAATGGTGTGTCTGTTAATGGAGAGCTGGGTTTGTATCTTCAGGGTTAATGTCAGTGATGGCAGACATTAGACCAAAGAATGATTTGGGTCATCCATTTTGTGATAATTTAAGATCTGGAGACTGGATGATTGATTACGTCAGTAATCGTCTGATTTCACGTGCTGGAACCTGTGCAGAAGTGAGTAAAAATACTTATACTTAGTTGGTAACTTTGGGGTTTTAAATTAACAGTTTGTTTCATTTTCAATTACTGATACATATTTTTAATTCAGACGGTCTATAACATATTTCCTGTCTAGGCAATTTCTTCTACTAGATTAAACTATTATTAATATGTTTTTCTTCCCTCCCTTCAATCCTGGTTAAGAATAGACTGCAAAAGGGAAATGAAAAATATTACAGGCTATGAAGGTATTTTTAGCTCTTGCATGAAGGTTTACAGGGGTCCCTCCCTGTTTTACCTCTCAAATAAAAAAC
>WEIU01007036.1:1432-12250 GCA_013389925.1 Aegithalos caudatus
AACATGCTGTCTTGTCTCACAGTTGGATCTTTCAGAGCCTGGTTCATGCAGGCAGCCTCCTGGAGTCTCAGGCCTGTAAGCAGAAACTCAGGTAGTCTTTGTGAGAGACCACAAGCTGAGAGGACAGGTTTCCTGCGAAGAGTTAGAACTCTCATCCTTTGTGGATTAATGTTGCAGTTTAATCCTTTGTAGATTAATGGCCTGTAATGTTACCATTTTGCATTGTACCGGGATTCAGATGAGTATCAACTTCAGTGTAAATCTGGACTCCACTAAGCAGAAAGCTAAAATCTGATTTTACAAATGCTGTGCAGGTGTGTGATTGAACAGAAAATATTTAGTTACTTGTACTATATGTCAGGAATGAGCAAGTCTAGAGTAGGCTGTACTAATGTGAGGGAATTGTCTTCCTAGGACACAGTTGTGTGTCTGAGTTGAGGGCTGTATTTTGCCTTTGACACAGTGATAACTTTTTAAACTCACTAATCATGGATTAAGCAATGTTCCTGTACCCTTCACTTCTCCAGTACTTTCAATGAGCTAAGGAAATATCTGGAAACCACATACAGCCTTTAGGAAACTGAATTCAAGACTCTAGTCTTCTGTATTTTACTTAAAAGCAGTAAGTATCTAGAACTGCTGGCCAGACTCTTTGTATTCGCATACCTTTGTATTTGTCTCACCTAAGATCTGGTGACTAGGACTCTGATCTTGAACGTGCTAAGAGCCACCAGTGTGCTATCACAGTCATTTGGACAGGGATATATTCACATGCCTACTCAAGTTTAGTGGAGGCTGCAAAAAACATGAGGCTGGAGCACATGATGTACAAGCAGGGACTGCGGGAAAGGGTCTGTCCAGCATGAAAAGGACATTACAAGATGTAACAGCACTACCCAAGGAGGCATTGTGGAGATGTTATAGACTTTTCTTGAAGGTCTGCAACACAAGGATAAGTGGCAATGCTCACAGGTTGCAATAGGAGAAATAAATTCCAGCTACATGGAAAGAAAATTGTTCACTTGAGAAATGGTTTAGCACTGGTACAGCTTGGCAAAATGCCTGGGCAACCTCCAGCCTTGAAATTCTTTTGAAGTCCCTGAGCAACCAGACTGAAGTTTGAGGTTAGCCTACCTAACCTCAAGTAGTTGTTAGACTTGATGGCCTCCAGATATCCCTTCCAAAGTTTTTCTGTGATTCAAACAGTGGTGGTTTACTAGGTCTGCCCATACAGACCTATCAATCCTGACTCAGAGTCCAAGTCAGGTTTTTAAGTTAAAAACCTGTGTGGAGGTAGGGAAGAAGTGAATCTCAGTGCTCATCTTCCACATAATAGCTTCATTCTAAGGAAGGAGAAGACTTAGAATCCAGACTGTCCTCAGTGTCAAGGAACCCATGGACAAAACTGTGGGCCTGATATTTCCTGAATCTGTAAGGTTTTCAGCCTGTCAGTGGCTGATTCTCTCCCAAGGGAAAAACTTCTTGGGAGAATTTTCTTTCAATGACAGTTCCTTTAAATTAACCATAACATTTCTAAGTTCTTGTAACAACCTCTCTCCCAGGTGTTGTTTCTGTTACTTAACCAATGGAGAGAGGTGTCAATTTTATAGACCAATGACATGCCTTTTTAGCACAGCATGTTATAAAAAGGCTGGATTATTTGTAAATAAAGCCTCTGATGTTCTTCTGCCTTTGGAGTCAGACATCTTTATTTTGTGTCCAACAACAACACAGAGCCACCAGTAAAAAAGGTATGTTGAAACTGGTTTATCAGTTACAAGCACAATTGCTTTCCTTCTGATCCTTTGCCTTTTTGCAGATGAGGATGCCTAACTCTGTAGTCTTATGATTTGTGTGCTGAAGACCAGGAAACCTCCACTTCTGGATCCTTCTCCTTAGATTAAGTGCATTAATTTTAATGGTCACTGGAGTAAGATACATGAGCAATTCTAGAAGTCCTCTTAGCTTATGTTGTTATGCTGAAGACAAGCTTTTCCATCACACAGTGCTTATTTCACAGGAATGAGCTGATCTACAATCATGCAAGAGACAGAGCTTCAGTTACACCTGAGAATATCCAAATGCAGCAGGGGAATGCTCCAGTGCCTGGGTGAAACGGGTCACAAACTCCAGTGTGTAGAAGAGAGTGGTAGCAAGCTGCTTTTCTTCTGAACCTGCAAGACATGACCACGGTCTTTCTTGTGAAGAGATGACTTCTGTTTGCTGCATGAAGTTCTTACTAAGACAATGAGATATGAGCAAAATAAGCAATTCCATATTTAGGTATTAATGACTTTGTCATTGTTTAATGTACCTTACTCTGGTGCAGAAAAACACAGATATGTGACAACAGGCCTTGCAAACTAAATTTATCCTTCTATAAAATCCACCCACGTAGAAGATATTCAAGAAAAGCTCCATCACATGCTGAAATCTGTGAAACATAAAAGAACCCTGGGAAGTAAATTAATTTAAATTAATAACAGAATATCGTTCATATTGTACTGGGGGGGAATGACATGAGAAACCACAGAAATCCATTAAAGAATGTAGAATTTCAAGACTGTTTGGGTTTTTTTTTGTGTTTTGGTTTTTGGTTCATTTTCTAATTTTTAATTGTGAATATTGTCAACATTATTCTAGGACACCCTGTAGTTTCTTCTCCTGAAGTGTATTCACTTTAAACAGCTGCCAGTCTTTCTGTACAGACCTGTTAAGGAAAGCTAGTGAAAAATATTCATTCTGGATAGAGAAAACACTTCTTTTCTGATTCTCAGGGAAAAAAAAAAAAGTATATTTGGTAGTAATGTTGCTGGTGGCATAGCATGAAGTAATCAATTTGTATAGAGTACAGGGGTTTTTTTTAAATTTATGAATGCTGCACTATTACAGTTTATACTTTGTTTTTCCTATTTGTAATTCTTGCTTTCTTATAACAAAACTATCTTCTTAATTCCGTCCAGAGCTATTTGGCGTTAACCATGATCAGCCCAATATTTTCCAGTCTTCTTCAAATAGAAGTACCCTTGTGATGTAGCATGTTTCTGGCTCTGTGTGTTTTAAGAAAAAATATATTCAGCCTTATAATGGCATAATGAGAGTAATTTTCTTAATGAAGCATGTGAGCTGAATTGAAGTACTTATTCCTCTAGATGTACCTCATCACAGTTTGTTTCTAAGAACCTTCTTATCTAGTATGAGGCATGGTTCTGTCTCTGGACCTCCTCTGCTCTGTTACTGTTGTTTTAGAGTGCCCAAGATTAGTAGGAAGAATGCAGAAAATGAAGTATTATATGAAGCTGAACAGATCAAAAATTATCTGAATCTCATATGGTTTTGCTTTAAAAGACTTGGTTGTTGCTGTTGTAACATCTAAAAGACATGATGCTGTGCTGCTTCATTAAAATTTCATGAAGTAACATTAGAGCTCAGTGGAATCTTTGATTACCTGCTTAATAATAAGACTAAACCATTTTGCCTTTGTTGGCAGTGTAATCATAATCTGTATTTAATCAAATTACAGGTGGTGGTTTGCTTGTTCAGTTTATATGGGTTATTTATTCTTCAAGTTGTCATTTAACCAGAAAGTTAACTGAAATTGTTCCAGTTAAACTCCATTGGGTAAGAAGCATTTGTTTGGTCTTGTATGTGATGAGTGGAAGAGGTATGCTTATGTTTCATGGAATTATGGAGAGTTGGTTTTTAATGATAAACTCACTTCTTTCTGCTTATATTTCTAGAGTGAATATGGTGAATGCCTTTTCCTGTTCTACTGTTTTTTATTATGAGGATGGTGTAGCACTTAATTTATTCTTGTCTTTGTATGATATCCTCTTTTGATTGTCAGACTCAAAGAATCTGTGCACATTTACATGTTCTTAGCAGTCCAGTTGTATCTTTTTTAAGAAAAGGAAAAAAATTCTTCAGTATTTCTTTTTTTTTGTGGGGAAATTTTGGTTGTTTGATATTACTTTCTATTGAACCTATTAATTTTTGAAGTTGCTAAAAGGGCATCCTGAAGTAGACCCAACAAGAGGAGAACTTATGAAAAATAGCTTTAATGAACCTAAGAATCATCATGTTATGTAGTGTGATAGATGTGGAGTTTCAGGCAATAACCAAATTTGCTTTATAGATAAGTTTGCTTCATTTGTCTTATGAGTCAAATGGCTAAAGGATTGTAGTGATTCCCAAAAAGCATCTTGTCACATGTGGATCACTGCTGTCTGGTTACAAATGTGTTAATCCTGTGATGATATAATGAAAAATAGCTCTGTGGAAAAAGGGGGGACATGTGTCAAGACGTGGATTCAGCAGTGCTTCACACAGGAAGGCAGCACCCAGGGTTTGTGAGTCTTCATCAAAAAGCCACCTCTGGGGAAATAGTTTTCTATTGCAGTTCGCCTTCTAGATTACTGGTATATTTTTGTTTTCCTTTCAGTACTTTGCATGTTTAAATTTTTGTATTTCATAATTCACAACATAAATATTTTTAAATTAAATTGAGTTTAATATTTAACTGCTAACATTTGAATCATCTTCACAGGGCATTGAGCAAGAAAAGTGGCTAGGAGACAAAGGGAGAAAATACTGCTTGATTCTGAAAGTCATACTCTAAAGATATTACCCACAAAGGCCCAACAGGCAAATTACTTGGGGAAGGGGGTAAAAACATTTTGTGCAGAAAGATTTAAAAGATTTTGAGGCTGGGCATAGTATAGTTAAGATGTCTTATCAGAATGTTATTCCATTCCTTTCCATTTTTAGCTTGGCTCTGAATTCATTGAAGTTTGATGAAAACAAATATGGAATGCTATCTGTTGTGCAAATATCAGTGCTATTTGTTTGAAAATACTGGCAGTGTTTCTACAGGATCATGAGGAAGCTGTAGGTATAAGGTATGTAGTAGCAATGGAAAATTTTGTTAAAGGGGAGGGTAAAAAAGATAATTCTTGGTGGTTGAGATAGCAAATTTCAAATGTATTGCACTAGAAGTTAAAATTTACTTATCTAAAGGTTACCTGTGGAGTACCTGTTCAGTGAAGCTTTTAATCCAGTTGTAAATAGGCAAGTTAGAAAATGTGGGCATTAATTGGTTAGGAGTAGAAAAAAAATGTCTTTGCCTTCTCTCCCCCACCTCCCATATTTCTTCCCTTAATGTTTTTTACAATCTGGATGAACTTCTGACTGAGCTGAAATCTCAGTGGGGTTTTTCTTTATCAACATTTGGTCTTGAAATTTGCATTTTATCTTCAAATTTCATGGGTGGTGTCCTACATTTTAATGTTACATTAAGTCAAATTTTCAGAAGTGATAAAAGGGCTTGCACTTGCTAATTTATTTCACTGCTTAACCCTAAATACTTTTGCAAAGGTTAGTTCATGCTAATTTCTGAAGCACAAGGTTCTTTGTAGTATCCCATGTTGGTCAGCAACTGAGAATATGAGTCTCTATATACTCCAGTTATTCAGCCAAACTTGGCATATGGGCAAGTATTATCCTTTTACCTGTTGTTCTTTTGGAATGATTACTTCATGAGCAAACTGATCAAGGAGTGGACCCCAAAACAAGCATGTTACCTCTTGCAGTGTGTTTGTACTCTTGGCACTTCAGGCTCTTCTGAGAGGCATTAGTTCAATTGAATAATATGGTGTGATCCTAAAAAAAAAGCTTGTAACTTAGTTTCTATAGTGAATGCTTTATTGGAAGTAGCAGTTAAGTTTTAAAAGCTGGTATATACTCTTCTTTTACCTTTCTTGGTACAGAAACCTAAAAATGTCAAGATAATCTTGTATTAATATTATTTTAAATAACAGAAAAGATTCATTGTCCTCTTGTAAAACAGGGTTACAGTCTTGGGGAAAAACATGAATTCTGGTGCTATAAAAGTCACAGCTCACATCATGAGCACTGAGGTTTTCTTGGTCGGTGATGGTAGAAGCTGAAGAGCAGGGAATAGTGCCTTACTGTCTATCTCTCGTGGTGTTAACATGCTTATCCATATAGCCTTTGCTTGGAAAGGGGCTGCCTCCTATCAGCTGTGAGATACCGGGGTGAGATCCTCACGTTTGTGATTTCTAAGACTTAAGCGAAGCACAGTGACAGAAGGGCAGTCTCAGCAGTTAGTGGAGTTTAAGGAAGACACTGGAAAGCACAGTAAGTACTTATGGTCATTTATAGCCACTGAGTATCTTCTGACAGATAAGAATTTTGTTGTTTGGGAAAGTGGCTTTAGGGGCAGCCTCTGTGAGGAAAGGCCAGGGCTGCCCCATGCTGGACACAGATCAAATCAGCTCCGTGGATTTTCTGCAGGATACGGCTGAGCCCCTCAGCCAGGACAGTGGTGTCTCTGGGAAAACACATTGAGGCAAGGGAAAAAGAAAAACCAAAACACACAGGTAGAGGAGAAGTAAACAAAGACAGTGAGGTACAGCACAAGGAACACAAAGATTGAAGGAAAAGGAAGAAGCAGATGCGTTCCTGCAGGCACTGCAGCACAGATTCCTCTGCAGCTCCTGGAGGAGACCACAGTGGAGTAGGTATAGAAGTGGGATTTGCCTGACAATGTGTGCCACACCAGAGCTCCCTGGTGTTTCCTGAAAGAGCTCCAGCCCACACTGGAGCCTGTGGGAACAGCCCGTGGGAATGACCATGCTGGAGCAGGGGAAAATCGTGAGGAGGAGGGAGCAGCAGAGAGGAACTGTTCGGGAGCGCTGTGACTGCACGTCCCCATCCCTCGGGCTGCGGGAGCCGGGGCTGGGCTCGAGCAGTCAGAAGCTACGGCAGTAAGGCTGAGCCGCGGCAAGGCCGGCGTGAGGAAGGGTAGGGGTCCCATGTTCTAACTTGGCTTTGTTTCTCACTATCCAAACCTGGTTTAATTGGCACTAAGTTCGTTTTCCCCGAGTCGAGTCTTTTTCGCTAGTGCTGATAATTACTGCAATATCTCC
The DNA here is from genome assembly GCA_013389925.1 of Aegithalos caudatus. NCBI lineage: Eukaryota > Metazoa > Chordata > Aves > Passeriformes > Aegithalidae > Aegithalos > Aegithalos caudatus. The sequence continues at coordinate 8,380 of WEIU01007036.1, forward strand.
ATGTTTTTATCTTAACCTACCGGTTCTTTCATCTTACACCATCTGCCTTGTCCCTGAGAGAGCAGGGTGTCACCTCCTGAGAGAGCAGGGTGAACATCAGCCAAGGTCAACCCACAAGTGGGTCTTTAAAGCTAATTATTTCACAAATAAATAGACAAAGGTTTGGGATGTAAGGCATTTCTCTTACACTTTATGGGAAAGCTACTAAGCTAACAGACTCCACTGCTAAATATGACTAGATGAAACTAGTTATGCAGATAGAGTAAATATTTAATGTCACCCATCTTGGCAGGTACACATACGTATAATTACATGTTAAAGGTAAAGTCATATTCAAAGTTCTCTAACCCTGAACACTCAAACAGTTGCATGGGAACATACTGGTTTATACCAGTTTTCTCTGCTTTTATGGTCCTTTGTGTTTTGCTAGTTATAAAGGTGGACAGTTGTACTTGGGATGGGATAGAGGCTTATAGATAGCTGTCAGCATCCCAAGATTTTTGCCAGGAGGAATGACAACTATAAAAGAAGTCTCATCTCTGTCAACAGTCACTTCAAGTTGATTTTCTCCCTGCTCTGTCTGAGAGGCCATTTGGATTTTTCATGCACTTTCATAGTGTGCTCTGCCCATATGTCTTTTCAGTGGCTACCAATTACTTAACTGTTTTATTCTCTTTATTGCTAAAGTTTAGCTTTTACTCAAACAAGGCACTTCCTTAGTGACTGTGAGATGTGGGTTTCGTTGCCTCAGATTTTGAGCAACATTTTTTATATTTTTACCTTCTTCCTCTGAATTTATACCTGCAGCTTGTCTTCTATGGAGAATATGGTATCCAGGAATTCATATCTCTGGGTGATACTTGCTCTTTAAAGGTTTTTCCCTGTGCCAGGATTTAAGAATTGGAAGTGTTAGGAATTGGAATTCTGCCCACATATGCATTCTTACTGTAAGCAGACAGCTGGTACTTCCTTTCATTATCCACCAGCAGGTAGTAAAAAGGAGGAAATGTGCAATTTACATGGCCCTGAAGCTCAAGTAAGCTATTCAAATACAGATGGATTTGTGTAGTCTGACAACATGAATTCCTCTCAGGAGTTTTGTAAGGATTTCTGTAAGTTCTCCTGTTTCTGCTTATACCTGTGTGTTTATGCTCATAACCAGAAAACATGGCTTACACTTTATTGTATTTTATTGAGTTTATGCATATGGCAGGAACTGTGTGTTCAGATTCTTCTTAGGTATTTTTAATGTTTCTTAGTGGTCAGCAACTTCTGTGAAAGGGAGAGTTGCAAAGTAGAATTAAGAACTTGAGCTGCAGGAAATATGTGTTTGATTGGATAACTTTTCTTGCCATGAATATAAAATGTCTACTTTATGTGGTTTTTAATAGGCCATATTTTAAAGTGATTGAGCAATTTGTTAGGGTTGGCTGAAATCAATGAGTTCTGTGAGAGTCCAGAAAATTCTACTTTGTTTATATACTTCCATCACTTGCTTGTAAACTGCCTAAACGGGCATTTTCTTTTTGTTGATGAAGAATGGGAGCCTTAGACGAATATGAGTTAGGTATTTGAGCTTTAATTTCACTTGAAATTGGGGCAAAGAGAAATATTTAACCATCAGGTTTGAAGCTGTAACAGTGATTTTAAGTAGTTGTGGTTTGCAGAACTTGTATGTTCCTTGATTGTGGTTGGGTATTGTGTTTGTCAGGGTACCTGGGTTTGCATCTAGAAACGCATCATAAGTTTTCAATACAAAGTGTACAAAATGGTCCTAGGTGAGAAAGGATTATTTAGCAAGAGAGTTGTAGTCTGTTTTGCTTTTTTCCTCTTTTTCTAATTAGATTCTTTTTTAAAAGTGAACATGCAAAAGAATTTGCTATGGTTCCTATCTTCAAGGAAACTTGTTGCAAATATAAGGGATTTCTTTTGGCTAGGTTAGAAATTATTTGGCCTGTCTTTGAAATGCCTATAAATACTATAAAGTATAAAATACAAATTGCACATAATAACAGATTTCACCATTATAAAAAGTACTTTTCTTCTCCTCCACCTGATTCTGGGTAATTTTTGAGGTTTCAGACTCATTATTTTCCCCCAAGGATATCCTTCCAAGTGTTGCCGCTCTTCAGGTCTTGATCTCTTCACTTTTAAAACTGTATTGTTACAGATTTGAGTCTGAGCTGTACTACTTATGTGGTTTTGAAGAACAGAGACTTGAAGTCTGGGAGAGTCCCACTCACTAAACCTTGCTGACTCATATTCTTGGATAGCTTGGCTATTATGCATGTATGTGGTTATGCATATGAATATGGAAAATTACCCCTTTAAGCCACCTCCTGTATTTGGTTTTGAGAAGCCCAGCACAGTCCACTCTGTTTAAGAAAAAGTCATCTTTAAGACTTAGGATATTGCAAACAGTATGAAATTGCTGCTCTCTTCCCCCTCTTCCTTTAAAAGGCTGCAGGTGGACTTGCCTCTGCAGGGACCTTAATTTAAACCTTGCTCTTATTTTCTCTGGCTCTGACAAACATCTTTCTCTTTACCATAATTCTGGACTGGCACGCTGCTCTCTGTAGATGCCACTGCTGCTGAACATGCTAAGGTGAACAAGAGAGAAAAAAGAATAAGAGGTAAAATATTTCCTTTCATTAAAATATTCTGTACTGTTAGACCTCCTTCCTTTGATCCCTCAGCCTGGTGTATTGTAAGACATTTGGCCCTCTGGAATTAATCAATGCTTTTTAAAGATACTTTTATTTATATTGCTCTACCTATTTTTACAGAGATTAAGTAATTTAAGATTCCCAATTATGCTAGCTATAAGAAAACAAAAGCATATTTTTCCACTCTTCAAGCAGGAGCACTAGAAGGTTGTAACAAGAGAAACGCTGTTAAAGGCTGGAAAGACTGAAGGTTTTATGGGACAGTTTCTCAGGGGCTGCTTGAAGATACCTCAAAAAGCAAATGCAGATCCAGTTTGTGGCATCCGTAGTGTGATTTTAAAAAATTGGAACCTTGTCCTAAAGAATCGTGACATCAAATTGTTTGGTAATTAATTGCAGTAAAGAATATTTGCATATGTGTTCATTCTGTTGAGATGATTAAATGTATAATAGACCTTATATAAAGAGAATTCATTTTTCCTGAGTGGTGGGTGACATACTCTAAATAGAGAACGTTTCTCTTGAATGAAATAGAGTGAAACAAAGAAAAATTAAGAATATTTTTTCCTCTGATAAATATATGGCTTTCATACACAGGAATAAAATCTGGCAAAAATATAGGGATATTTGTGATATTTACCTCCCTGTGAAAATGCAGAAGCTATGTCTGGAATTTTGCAAGCAGTAACATTATTTTTTTTTAATCTTAAGTAGCCACCAGTACTTCCCATTTGACCACTATCTAACATTGTGGTAATATCAGTGGTCCATTATAAAGAATCTGTAAAGTATTCCTGCTGGAAACAAGTCTAAAAAAAGCACATTTGAGACAATTATTTCAGGAAGCCCTAAGTAGGCTATGCTGTTGCATAGCAACAGAGCCAGGCAGTCCTTAGTCTCTAAAGTAGTCAGTGTACACATGGGAACAGAATGCAAAAATGATGGAAACCTTGAAAAATGTAAGGCTGAGAATAGGAGAAACCAAAGTGAAATGATATACAATATGAAATGTGAATCTGTTTTGTGAGGTATATTAAATTGAACTGAAGTTAATAAAATCTGAAAAGCTTTTAGCCAAATTGTTCACTTTTTTTTTTCCTTAGCTTCTAGATAGTAATTAAAAGGCAGAATGTCTGATGGCTGAGAAAACTAATTCAAATGTAAAGTAGGTTTTAAATGCCTGCCACAGGACAAAAAAAAAAAAA
>WEIU01007036.1:45168-57351 GCA_013389925.1 Aegithalos caudatus
AAAGAAGGTCTTGTATGCTAAATCCTTTTTACCAGAAACATGGTGCTTTTTTGGAACTTACTAATGATATTTTGTGAGGTCACATGACATTATTAGTACACTTGATTTTCTCATTGTCCAAAATGGGGGCTTTATAGGACAGCAGATGTGATTTCCTTCTAATGGAAACCATTAGATTGAGTGCAAACAGTGAGCTGATACCCCAAGAAGTTTTACTTCCCTGTAGGACCAAAATCTGCAGACCAGATCTTTTCTAAGATATGATGTCTGGTAACTGTTCCACATATTTTGTTCACACAAAATATGCAAAGAGAAAGATAACCTTGTGAACATTTTATACTTCCAAGTTACACTTAATTACAGTAAATACATGTGAGATCCATTGGAGGGATATTTCATTATTTGAATGCTTTCTTTAAAAGAGATGACAGAAGACATTTGGAAATTAAAACATTGATAAAGAAGAGAACATGGCAGAGAGACAGTGTGCACAGAGATTCTGGAAACCTGACAAACATCATGCTTCTGGTTCAAGTTTGTGGTTCACAGCAGCATTTTTGAGAAAAGGGCAGGACAGTTGGATTTCTTTGCAATGACAGCTCTTATTTGATGCTTCTGTGGGGACCCTTCCTCTGACTTTCCCAGCCTCATTATTCTTTTTTATGTGTGTCATTAGCAGCTCCAGTTCTAGAAATCTTGGGCTTTGTCGTCAGTCCTGCTGGTCACAGAAGATGTCACCTTTCTCTTCCAGCTGGCACTGGACCAACAGCAAGTCAGACATCCCAGACTGGAGCATCCTCCAAGAAGTATACAGACAAGTCAGAATTTTGTTTTTCTGAATAACTGCAGATGAACCTTCCCTCTCCAACTTTACTTTGTTCCATCTCATCTTTTAAGTCTTCCAAGCTCAAGCTATGGAGTGAGATCCTTTTCTTTAAGAGTTCCAGAAAGCCATTAGTAGTCACATAGCAGATGGATGCAGCATAGCATTCACAAGCTATGAAGTCACATAGCAGATGGATGCCTATTAAGATCATGACAGTCTGTTCTCCCTCTTTTTTACAAAAAAACATTTCTTCTCAAGTTTCTCAATGCTTTTTGCTTGACTGTATTGCACTAAGGAAAGAGCACTTACAAAGCTTTTCCTGTAAGCCAGTGCTCTGTACCAAAACAATGTCAACTTAACTTCTGGGCACTTGAGTAGAAAGGCAGCACAACCTGACAGGCAGAACATCCTCTCTGGGCAGAGGCTCAGATGCCAAAGGACCACAGAGTCATTTTGGCAGCACAAGCTTTAATATTAACAGTTTTCATAAAGTCTTGTTTGGAAGAGGCTGCTGCAGAGAGAGCTCTGTTCCCCTCGTAGTTCTTGACTAAGTCAGAGGCTAAAAAACATGGAAGAAATCACTAACGAAAAAGCTACAATAGATTATTGCAGTTATGATAGTTGCAATTGGTGACAAATGTTTTTTGCAACCTGTTAGGAAGATTTGGATAGAGAATGATAACCCTTACTAACTAACTAAGTCTTTTAATTAACTGGTTAATTAAGCAGTGTAGAAGAGAAGACTGTGGAGCAGTCCCTTCATGCCTTACTAAAAAGCTCTGGGAAAGGAATGCCATTGCTATAAAGAGGAAAAGGAGTACCCTTTAAGGGCCTGCCTGGATTTCAGGAGAGTTGTTATGCAAATACCAATAGAATTTTTGTAATGGCATCTGACCACATCATTGTTTCACTCTCTTCTATTTACAAGTTTCCTAACTGCCCTGAACCTCTACAACTTCAGGAATTTACCTCGAATAAAGAACAGGAGCATTTCTGCACAACTACTTCAAGCAAAATCCTCTTTGAAGTAAAGGAAAGGTTTGCATAGTAACGATAAGAATCTCAGAAAAACATAAGAAACTGTAAGAATGTCAGGTCAGATCTCAGACTGATGGCTTTGGAAGCACAAACTGAACCCACAAAAGGATAAAATAGAGCTTTTGTATCTGCTGATAACAAGGGGTCACATCTTTTTATACACCAATTATGTGGGTGTAGCCTTCTTTAGACAGAAAGTCAAGCACCCAGGTCAAGCCTTTTAAGAACAACTTTTCTAGTTGCTATTATTAAGGGCAAAATTGTTCACATCTTGCAAAGTGAAAGGCAGAGCTTGAAAAAAAAATTTGCAGTTTGCTTTTCTACCCCACAGCAGATAGATGAATATACAGCATGATCAAAACATATAAAAATGATATTTCATATCTATTATCAAGCACAGAGAAGAATTTATACCTTTTAATTACTAATATTTTGGGAATTATGGAGTTGCTGTGAGAAAAAGGCACAATAAGCTTGTTTTGTTATTCTGATATTCAACAACAATGCATACCCATATCAAGTAAACTGCTTTTCACCTAGTTTTGGGTGGATAGTACTTTTCAGTCTTGATTATTTAGCATGCAGCTAACTGGACCAAGACTTTTTTTCATACTTTTAAGGATGTCCTTCCACTCACACAAAGGCTTTCTACTGATGATTTAAAAGAACTGTAGCTAGAAGGGATTACTTCCCCTTTACTGGGAAAGGAAAAATTTTTGTTTCTGAAACAAATCTTATCTATCTGAAAATAAAGCTAAAATTGTTTCCTTGCTAAGCCTACTATCATATTGCATGTAGAAAATATTGTGTCTTTCAATATCATTTCACAAAGCATTACTAAAGAAGCATAAGGAAATCATCTGTACCACAGCAGCATCCAAATTCAGCTTCTCTGCTGTTTTCATGGCAGTTTAATGATCCATAGCAGTACTGGGAATATTTCATAAATAAGCAATGCTTTTTATTAAAATGGTGTTTCCTCAAACTAGGAATGGAAGGAGTGTTAATGCTGCAAACAAAAGCCTTGAATTGTACCAGGAAAGAAAAAATTTCTCTTCAAACAAAAATTTCTCAGCAAACAAAATAGGGGAGAATTTGCTTAAAGGGTGTGCATATGCTATTTTGATAGCAAGTACAGATTTCTGAATTAACAGTGCAAACAGGAGCAATGCAGAGCTCCTGTAAATTACTCTGTCAAGTAGAATACTGCATGCTGATCCATATCTCCATAGATATGAAACAGTGACCTCATCCCTTCTACTAGATCTATGAAATCTGTTATATACAAAAATAGCTACTCAGTAATTGTAAGCTATTGGCAAAGAAAAACCCAATTACCTCAAAGAATGTCAGTGGCAGCATTTGCTTCTAATTTTTGTTTCTGTTCATGGCAAAAATAATAATCATTTTGTTAGCAAACCAGATGTTTATGCATCAAGCATATTAATTGAACTGGCACGCACACAACTATAGGATAACACACAAAAGATGACTGATTAAGATAATGGATGATTAAGCACATCAGCTGATGGAAATTACATTTGAGATTTCTGTGGAGGACATTGAAGGAAGTACAGAACTGGAAAGAGCTAAAATGACAATTCATATACAAGGTCTAAGATCCAAAAAGTTTGAGGTCTGAACATAGGGAAACTGAGTGACCTAAGAGCTATCCATTTATATAACACTGTAGTTCTGACATAGAAATAATAGTTCAAGGGGATGTTCAGGTTCTGCCAGGAACTGTATTGGACTTTTATGTTTGAAATTAATTATAGAATCACAGAATGGTTGAGGAGGGAAGGGATCTCTGGAGGTCATTTGCTCCAACCCCCTTGCTCAAGCAGGGCCACATACAGCAGGCTGCCCACAACAATGTTCAGGTGAATTTTGAATGTCTCCAAGAACAGAATGTCTCCACAACCCCCCTGGGTAACCTGTGTCAGTGCTCAGTCACTCTCACAGTAAAAAGCTCTTTCCTGATGTTCAGAAGGAAACTCCTGTGTGTTGGTGTGTGCCCGCTGCCCATGGTCCCGTCACTGGGCACTGTTGATGAGAGCCTGGCTCTGTACTCTTTGCCCACTCACTTGAGGTATTTCCACACTTTGATGAAATCCCTCTGAGCCTTCTCCAGGCTGAACAGCCCCAGCTCTCTCAGCCCTTCCTTGGCAGAGAGATGCTCCAGGGGCTTCAGCATCCTGATGGCCCCCACTGGAATGCCCAGTACATCCATATTCCTGCTGCACTGGGGCATCCAGAATGGGATGTAGTACTCCAGATCTCACCAGTACCAGTGCTGAGCAGAGCAGCAGAGTTTCCTCCCTTCACATGCTGGCAATGCTTTGTCATTCCCTCTTTGCCATAAGGGCGAAGACACCAATCCTGCAGGACTGCTCAGCAGGGAGGGCATGCCTATCTGTAAATATGGGTTAAAGACTATATTCACCAGGTATGCAAAGTGCTGACTTGTAAGACATAAATGGGGCTTGCTTTAGAGTGACTCAGCCAGCATGCCCTAAGCAAATCTCCACATTTGTCTGCTTGTCCTGCAGGGACTTTTAAACCCATTTAGTCACATGTTTATCTGAAGTGCAAACAGCCCCAGCCCCTCAAGACATGGCTGAACAGCCTCCACCTATCCCAATTGCATATGGTGATTTTATGTAGGATATTGGACAGGTGAGAGAACTTGGGGTACTTTGAGATGCCCAGGAATCTCCTATCACAAGGTCAAATCACATTTGTATGCTTAAGTTTGATTTCAGGAAAAGGTAGGTACAAGTAGTCTCTACTGACTCTGCTGTCCCAAATTTTGTTTATGGTGCATAAAATGCATACAAGGGATAATACAGACATATCATCCAAGCCAGATCAGAAGTGCAAATGAGGAGCTGGGCCTCATTTGATTCTGCTTACAGTACAGAAATCAGTGAGGGAAGTAATGATCAGAGGGAAGTGAAGAACCTGAAGTTTCAGGAGCAATTCTTGAGAGCAAATTTCTGGAAATAGATGTTTGAATACCTGGAGAGAGTACTTAGGAAATAGCCTAATCTGAAATATTGAGAGAAAAATCAAGGCAAGAAAGTGACACACGAGACTGATTTTAAAGCATTCAGAGGAGTAATAGAATTCAGTGGGGTTTCTCCCTGAACTGCCAGTTGCACAGCATTGCTAAGCCAGCTCTTTCTGTTCTATTGCTAAAGAATTTAGGTCCACGAAAAGCAAAAATTTCACACTGATGGAAATTGAATGAAGTGGTCTCTAGAATCAGAAAGAGGTGGACAGAAATGTAGGTAAGAGGACTCTGTATTGAAAAATTTTCAGGAAATACAAGCAGTATCCTAGAGCTGTAAAATATTTTTGCTGGCTTAGTTGCATTTGGATGCACACAAAAAGCCTATTCGAAAATACAAAATTGAGCTTGAATCTCAGTTTCAGTTCCTTGTTTCTCTCTTCAGTTTTAATTAGACTTTGTGTGGAATTAGTTCTCCAAAAGTATTTAAAGAAAAATCAAAGGGAGGAATCAATAGGGAAAGAGACAACCAGCAGTGCCTGCCAGCAAAACACCTTTTTCTTTTTCTCTCATTACTGCCTGTGTTTGATCTCTGACTAACTCCTTTGCATTTTAATTGACAATACCTGGCACTACCTGGTACGTTTATGATCTAAATGGCCTTCCCAAATGGACACACAAATCTACTGAACACTTACAACACGTTCATATGTTAAAGACTAAGACGAGGCACATAGAAATATTAATGTATAGAGACACAAAATTTAAAAAAAAAAAAAAAATTATTGGAAGAATTTTGCCTGACCCATTTTATCTTATTTTTCTGTTGAGAAAATAAAATTGAATTCCACTTAAAATCAAAAAAATCCTCACAAATATCATGGAAGTGGCATCAGCTAAATGAAACAAACAAACAAAAATCCCATCATAAAATGTTATAACCAACGCAGAATACATTGATTCTCAAAATCTCCTTTGTGCCCATGAAAGCCAAAATCACATACTTAACTTTTTATTTTGCAAATATTTACCTCTCTTCAAGCAAAAGGAAGATGTAAGAGGCAGAGGGGACAATTTCAACTCCTCATTCTGCTTGTGGTTTTTCGTGCTTTCATTTCCTCTTTCCATGTCTTACTCTGCCAGCGTCAGTAATGGCTTGAGATCCAAAAACTTCCATAGTTGCTGGATACTATTTTCATAAGTAACAGATTCTATATCCAAATAGGGTTTTTTTACACTCAGTATCTTAGAGCAAATATCAGCTTAATCAGGCTCAGAATTCAAAGTGTGTCTCATGCTCTTGAATAAAAACAGAAACCTTGACTCCATTTCTGAGATCAATGTACGTAAATCTTTTGACTCAATATGAAATCTCACAGTAAGCCAAAGAAGAGAATCAAGGAAAAGCTATGTCTAATCAAATACTATCCAGTGAATCAAATTATCAAAGATTTTTTGCATCTCTAAATTCTACAGTTTGATCAAATGGCATGAAATATTTAATATTGTGGAAATTATTTTGACCTAGCATGTGTCCCCTCTATCTCTGATTTGTGTGATTAAAAATAGAACTATGCCATAGCCCAGTTGCTGATATATTCCAGTATGATGCAGTTTGATGGGCCCATTCTCCAAAGTGAAAGTATGGACTAATATTTATGTGTTTCTTGCTAAAGCTTGTGTATATTTGGTGAGCTTTTATAAAGATATGGAAAAGAAAATTTCCTGCCAGATGGCAAATTAGAAAATAAAATGCAACATTTTTTTCATTACATTAAAATCTACAGTAATTATTGGAGTCACTCATGAGCAACCATTCATCACCACAAATAATATTTTACAATCTACTATGTGTCAAATGCATCACGATTCTTTCGTAAGTATTCACATGAAGCTGGAAAGATCAGTGGTGTTGTATCATATGGTGAAATTAATTTTTTTATCCAAGCATCTAACTACATAGAAAATCAAACTAATACAGAGAAAGCCATCTCAGATTAGCTCAGACTGAGGGACACCACATTTGCCACAATTACTTTCAGTTTGCTGAAAACTTCCAGTGTACTGACCTATACCTAAAAAGAAATTGATTGCAATACCCCATTGAGCTGGGTGTTAGAGAGGCTGGAACATCAGTGTTCATCCCATGCTCTCAGTAGATGTAATCACTGACACATCTTAATACTAAAAAACAACATGTGGCATGCAGATATCTAGCATTTGGGGGAAAAAAGCCTCACAAATCATTATGAGACAGAGGGAATTCTCACCTTGGCCAAGCACAAATGTTATTCGTAAGAGATAGAGAGAGGAAGGCCAAAGAAAGGAAAAATAAAAAGAGACAATCACTGGGAGGATCAAGTACAACTAGAACACGCCTGGAGAATTCATTGACTGGGCTCTTTGTTTAACTCAAGGAAAAGTATATCAAATTAATGATACTTGGAATAGACATAACTAAATGTTCATCTAAAACTAGATTAAATTTTCATGTTTTCTTTCTTTGCAAAACTATTAGGTAAAAATTATTTAAGAAGGACTTCTATTGGTATATCCATAGCTATGTATTCTCAAAGAACTGCAAATGTGCAAATTTAGTCACATCATGCAAACGTGATAAGGGATGATATGCACTGCATAATCTGTCCAGGTTTTTTTTGAAGAACAGATGGATCACAAGATCACATTCTGGGAAAGAAGATGAGTATTTTAGGTTATGAATAAAACAGGAAACTTTTCCATCTATCCCTTCAGAATATTTTATTCTGAAACAAAATCTAAGTTCAGCCAGAATCTCTGATCTTACCATGATCTAATATGATCTATTCCTCTGCATAGTGGAGAAATACATTATCAAATTATAATATAAATAAAGATTAATTTGTAATGCCATTTTGATTTCTTAATTTAAAAAATTGCCTTAAAGGGTGAAATCACCTCATATCATCGATAGAATCATGGTACAAATTGTATAAATTCATTTTTAGTTACTGTGCAAGTCACCGGCTGGGTGGTCAAGTTGTTCATACAATACATAGATGCACCCAAGTTTTACTTGTCTGCCTAGAAACGTTTATCTTCTAAGTGGGTATTTAGGAAAGACAAACACATAAAGTGCTTTGTGGAACTCTCTGACTTAGCAAAATCAACTCTGCAGCATTGTTTTGATTCTCAGTAATCTCTCACTTTTGGCTTGTGCTGCGCCATATAAAACAGATGTGTCCTAAACCAGCAAGCTGAAGAATGGAAGTCTGTGGGAAATGAAACACAAACAGTGCAGGGGATTTACCAAAAGTCAATCTGTTTGGCCTAGATATTCCATACTCTGAATTGCTCTCCTCTTTTTTAAAACACTAGCCTGCTATTTAAACTGTAAAAAAATAACATCCCAACATATAAAAACTGTTGTGCAGGTTGCAAAAGCCAATATATGGAAATAAGAAAACAGCAGAGGTACTACATGCAGTGATGAAGTCAATTCCTGATCTCCTTCTATTACTGGCTACTCAGCTTGAGAAAAATCTACCCAATAGCTGGCAACCTAGATTTAAACTCATATTTTCTTTGTCTTTTGGGCATTATTATAACTCATTTACTCTTATTTTTTCAGTTTAGACTCAGCTTTATAAAATGAGCAATTCATGTTCTGAGAGAGCAGAAACTGTTTACTCCAGATTGCTTACCAAGTTTTATTGTGGTCTCCGGTCTCATTCTGTCTAATCTGGGACAACCACAGCAAACAAAACTATAAAACTGTACTAAAAAAAAGGGGTTGCTAAAAAGATTGATATCAAAATCACAATAGTCTATTCCTGAATATAAATTGTGACTATAACCCACAAAAGAACAAAAGGCATTCTTGCAGGAATTCTACTGAGGAATTATTTTAGTAGGAGAGTAATCACTCTTGTCTGTAGTCCTCAATTAACATTAACTGTAAGAAAAAGCTTATTAGGAATATTTAAATTTTAAAGTCCCCCTGTGCAATCATATCTGAATTCCCAGAAGCTAGTTATAGTGCAAAGTGTATTAATTAAAATACTGCTTTGGGAGACCCTTCTTCATCCAGTGTTCATTATTAACATGAAAGATAGTGGAAAGGTTTTGATTTTTTATAAAGATTTTAGTCATTGTGACAGGATTCAAATGGTGAAAAAGAGCATTTGAAATGTTAATGAAATTCTGATCATTTTACAGGACTTAGTAGTTTTTTTGACACTTCTACTCCAAACAAATGATCTGCACTGCTTCTCAAAAACCAAGGGCAAAGTATTGTCAAAACTCTGGATCCCGGATTCTTTTCTAAAGATTTGGAATAGTACAGTGTAGGGATTTTTCTATATTGATATATACATGAAGCCACATTTATCCCACAGCTCCTCTTGGCCTGTCTAAAATGCTTATCAGATTCATAGCCCATTTCCCACAGCACCCCCCCTTTACTTGGACATATGAATATTTCTAAGTCTCAGAGCTTTTTCACGTTGCATTTTACCAAATATATCCTTTACCTTTCCAGGTATCTCTCACACAGGAGTGGTTACATGACAAACAGGGCTTACACATAGGAAATGAGTTGAGTTTACTGTTGCCAGTCAGGCTGTGCCAGCCATAAACATCTGCCATTACAAGCAAGCAAAGAGACAACTTTACATCTCAGTAATACACCCTGGGACCACTGAGGACAGTCCTCCAGTTCGTCTGCAAGAGGCCTTGACAGATTCAGGCAGAAAGATTTGGAAGCAACTGCTTCCCCAAGTTTTGAAATTCAGGACACTTTCAAATCTTAGCCCATGATTCCATGCCTCTAGGCACTTTTGAAAATGCTGACTTATGAAACGAGTGATCTAGACTAACCTGTAACTTTTTATCTATGCCCACAAACCATAGGGAAAATGTTTTTTTCCAATTTATCACAAACTCATAATCTCTTGCAATTTATCACCGTGGACAAACTCCTTTTTTTACTAACAAAAAATGAAAAACTGTCCCTTTACTGGCCAGAAGGAGACCTGAGTCTTTCTGGAAACTGTGTCCATGTTAGGTGGCCTCTCTACAAACCTGCTTAATGTCTGAGCATACCTCAGATTGACTTTTACGTCTCTTCTTTGGAATTCCTTTTGGAGTTTGGGCATGGATAGGCATGGCTGTGCTAGTGTTTGTATTTCAATTCTTTGAAACAAGTTTGAGTAAGGAAGACATAGGTTTTGCATTTAGGGCTTTGTTTTCCTGATTCCCTCAGAGACACTCAGGACTCTGAACACTCAGGACAGTAGGTCTTCAGACTGCATTACTTTTTAGAGGCAAATATTTCTATCATTGCTGACACCACAAAACAACTGATATGGAAGAGGAGCTAAATATATACTAGTGCTTACAGGCTTACCATAGCAGAGCAAATGTAACCTAAGATGTATTAGTAGAAATATTCCCAGCAGAGGCAAAGTCTAGGTGAAGTGGTAAGATCACCTCTCCGGGACAGTTTAAGATTCTGATCACACATGAAATATGAACTAACATGGAAGAGGCCCAATAAAATTTGGTACCATGGTGACTATGGAAATGGAAAGCATAGCTTCTGAAGGCATTTTAGAACAGCTCTACTTTGTTTAGGCTAACAAGCCAAATACTGAAACAGAATGGATGCTAATTCCCTATAAATGCATCAAAGAGGTAAACAATAAAATACATAAACCAGAAAAAATTGTTGCCACAAGCATATATGATGCTAACTAGCAATTAATAAATTTAGCATATGGTTTGGGGGGAAAAAAAATCCTAAATGGTATAAGAATGTTGTTGCATCAAAGACTTGAATTTGGCACGTAGGTCTATGGAAGGAAAACACAGGCTTGGGATTTTTTTCAGTATGAAGGTAAATTTGTGAAGGCACAGTGGCTATGATCACAGAGGACTAGTCCCCCTCTTCCCCCCACACACACCACAGTTTAAAGAGAGCTACTTTTCAGCATCAGGAGTCCTTTAAAGTATGGTGTCCACAGTCATAGTTGCACAACACATGTTCAGACACCAGCCACAAGAGCCAAAAGAACCTTTTAGTTTTGCAGCAGAATGCTACTCTGAGGCAGGTATTGATTATTCACTTGTCTCTTACCCTGGAATAGATGATACATCTGGCCAAGCAGATCCTGCACATCACATCAGCTACAGAGACAAATCTCTGAAGTCTGTGCTGGGGAAGTTGACAGTCACCTCATATGTGAACACCACACTGTAGACACTTAAAGGTGGGTGACCTGAAGTTAATGCCTGCCCCTGTTTTTAACAAAAATAACCTAAGGTATCAAAGAGAAACAATAAACCAAAACAAAACAAAAAAAATCACCTCTAATATGAAACCCATCACTAAACTGAGAGCATCTTCTCCTCTGGTTTTGAGTTTGCAATCTACATATGGAAATATCATGAGAAGAAATGAACTTCCAGTACACTATCCTAATGGTTAGTTTATGAGGAAATGCTTCCTAGCTGTAGGCTTACTTAAGTTCTATATTAAAGACTTAAAGGATCATTTGCACAGTTTATAACTTTGCAACTTGGTGGCAAACTAATTACTTCTGGCATGACCTGTAATTTTGCAAGTGTAAACTCTAGAGACCAAAGGCAAATCTGAAATGTACTTTTACTAAATTAACTAGAAAAAATTGCAGCTGGAATTACCATATATACCCAAGCTTTTGGTCTCAAATGATGATTTTAATCATATATTAGTCATGATTTGCATGCTGGCTGTTTGGCTGAAGCATCTGGATCTATTTGTTCTGTGCTAAGAGGATGCAGAGATGACAACATGACCATAATCTCCCATTCAAGGTAGTTTTCATGTATAAGTTTCTTTGTGTTTCATTCACAGATGTGCTGTGATAAGGACAGTAACTTTGATTCTATGGACAAGTGAATCTGTATCAACCAACTGGTCTAGCATAAGAAATTATTTGCATGTGCCTGTAAGGACAGCAGTAATCTCTACAAGATTTATTGTACGTTAGAAAAACTTTATTAGTTGCTTATGACATATTGCCACAAGAAAGGTAAATAAAAGATCTTAAGAAGTAATTCTAAAATAATGGCTTGAAGAAAGAAATATTGAAATGCTTTGGTTGCTAAAAATGTGGAGACCTTTTGTAAAAGGAACAGAAGAATTTCCGTATGTATCAACCATTATGTATATTCATTAGCCAACAGCAATTTAGAAGTACTATTTTCCAAAAACGTCCATACCCAGGAGATTATGTCAAGATACTAATCTTATATTAGCATCTCTTTCAGTTAAGAAAATAACGGG
>WEIU01007036.1:58358-68718 GCA_013389925.1 Aegithalos caudatus
GGCCGCGCTCCGAGCCCGCTGGCCGAGGCCCCTGCGGGCGGGGTGCGGCGCAGCGTGCGGGCATCTTTGCCAGGAGCCCTTCTTGTTTTAGCTAACAGATGGCTAAGGTGGGTGTTAAGATCCGCTTATCATGCGAGGGAAATGTTCAGTGCGGTGAAGAAAAGTAGGGATGAATTTGCCGAGAGGGTATTTTCAACTTTATCTTTTGCCGGTTGAATTAATGGATGGAGGTGTTCGCCGAAATTATAGCATCATTTTCATCGGTGATGTTATCTGTCATAACGTAGATATCAGCTTGGAATTCATGAAGTTACAGCTTGCAATCTGAGCATTTTTGTAGGCCCGTCATTACTGCGTTTGGCAAGTTGCGGTAACCATGCTACTTAAAAAAATACAGACCTGTTCTGAGAAACTATACAACACAGTCATTAAGTTTTCCACGCTCTACTTCTCTCGAGGTAACTGAGTGCTTAAAAAGGAGTAAGTACAAACTAGCCTTTGTTCTTTATCCCTTCTAGAACAGTTGGAGAACTGAAGTAATTTTCACAGAGTACCTGTGTTCTGCCATTAGTAGATTTTACAGTAATCAGACCCTGTTCTTGAAGCTAGTGACTTCATCAAGACTCTAAATTTGGACATAACTTCGCATTAAAATCCCAAGAGATTTCTTTGATTCACTCGGCATTCTTTGCTAACTATTAATGCCTTTGAAATTTGAAAGGTGGTGTCCAGTGCTTATCAAATAATGCCTTATCAGGCATTCCAGCTCTCAGGACAATGGTATGTTACCTCTCCAAAAGAGAGAGCTTGCCTTAATTTGGAGTAAGCTATGCATTTGACTGCATTTGAGACAGTACATCATCTGCAGCACATCTATCAATTGATTTGGCTGTGTGCTAATTTACCAAGGACAGCTATACTTGCTGTGTTGTGTAAGCTCTAGTACTTTAATTACAGGGGGTAGGAAAAAAGTACATCTAGACATAACAGCAGAATCCTGAAAAACCTTGTGATTCTCTTCCTAAAATTTGTCCAGTTTCTGATGTTGTTGAAAATGGTTTATATCTTGTTTGTATTTCAGAAGGTACTGGGAATGAAGGGACCTGCTAAATCATAAGTGAAATCTCATGTTTTACTGAGCCTTTTCTTGAAAGTACTTCAAAAGCTAGAGCTTCTCATTTTTTCCATCATGTGAAATGGTTCTTCTGAACACTTCAGATTAATTTCAGAATAGCACAGGACATAAGTCATGTCTAAAACTCCAGTTGTCCTTGCCTTGTGAACACTCATATCTCACACTGTTATCCAGCGTCCTTGAATGCAGAAGTTTTTGAAACTGAAGAACAATTTTCTGCATTTATTTCTGCATTTTTGTACCATGTTTTTATTTTTGAAAAACCACCACAAAGTAAAATACTTCCCTTTCTGCTTCAAAACATTTGAAGCAAGTGGGTTTGCTTTTATTTACAGTTTTTCAGTTTAGGCTATCTCTGTTCATGCATATTAGCTTAGGCTCAGATTAAGTTTTCAAAGAAGGGTCACCCTAGGACAGAAAAAAATGTAGGCAAAGACAATAATAATATTTATAATAAATTATTTCTTTTTTTTATTCAGTCATTGCTCCATTGGCAACTCAGAAGAGCGTTGCTGGTTGCCATCTTTGATTGAATTTATGTTTGGATGTGCAATTGCACAGTCATACCCATCTGATACAGAAGTATGGGCAGCTTCTGAAATGTGGCTCAGCCTGCTGCCTCGTTACATTAGTGCTTAGTAAAATCATTTCCCAGAGCTGACTGGTGGTAGGTGCTTGGCAGCTGTGTGTGTGAGGGTGGTGGCTATGGGGAAGGGCAGCACTTTTTCTGTTGACAGCAGTCTCTTGGTGTGTCTAGGACAGTAGAAGACCCCCTCAGGATCAAGATGCTTGTCCTGGACTTCCCAGCTCAGAAGTTGGTGCTTTTTCTTTGCTGAAGATCAGCATTATAGATGAAAGATCTGTTTTGCTTTGTTTTATATAAGCATGCTATTATTAAGAAAGAACTTTACCCAGGTTATAACGATCCTTTCCAAAAACTGGGGAGATGAATGTGCAACAGTTAGCCTGTGGAACTGCATTAGTGACATTTAAAATGCTAAATAATATTTTCAGTGTTGCAGTTGCTTTTTCTCTCTATGTGCAAGTTTAAATGTTCTGTGAAATGGCAATGTAGGTTTCTATGTCACTTAAAAGTTTCTTCTAAAATTTACTTTCGTTGCTCTTTTAAGGCTGTTGCTCTATTATTTTTTTTTAATTAGTACTGTTGTATTACTAGATCGAGTCAAGTCTGTACCTTTAAAGCTTTATAATAGTAATGAGTGCACAGTTGTCACAATTATTAGAGGTCACAAATCTGATATTAAGTGTAATGTCACTAGGTCAGCATTTGTTACTTTGCAGCTTGTGTGCTGTTTGACTTTTTCAATATTCATTTAATTTACTGATGAAAGTAGAGCAATAGACTGACAATGTAGTGATCTCTAAGGTTAGCTTGAAAATTTGTTTATGAGTAGTTCACCGTCTGCTGAATCTCAGGACCATTTTTGATGGACTAACATGTTCTTGCTGCTCTCACTGCTGGATGTTAAGGAAAAAGCTGTCACACTGGCGTGTTTGTTGCTCTCTGTTTTGCTTGAGCAAGATGGAGCCAAGCACTGAATTCCTGACTTCATTTAAGCCAGAGCAGTCCAATGGTGGTGTTTGATCAGCTTCTCTCCAATCTGTTGTTTTTTCTGGGAGGATGCCTACGACAGCTGCTTGAGCCAACTAAATGCCGCTTCCCACACTTGTCCACAGCCCATCCCAGCCTAAGGAATAAGGGGCAGGGGGGGCAGCTGTCTCCGAGGGCAAAAGTCGGCTCTCTGTGGAAGCAGTGGCAGTGCTTGCCCAGCCCCAGGCTCGAGCAGCCAGGGAAGGCTGGTTGTGTTTGGAAGGGGATGGGTGGCTGCTGGCTCAGGAAATAGCCTGCAGTGTCAAACCCAGAGCTTTCCCTTGCGGATCTGCGTAGGGACTGCTCTGAGCACTCTGGGTGTGTCCTCGAGGTCTCTCTGTACAGCATCTTCTGCTGAGAGCTGGGGTCTGCTCTGTGCCAGCATTTTTTCCTGGACCCCTCCCTGGCAGGGGGAATGTCTGGGATGCCTTGCTCCACCCCTAATGGCACAAGATCTCTCCTTTGGGCTTTTATGTTAGTAACGTGACTCTTGAGAGCAAGTGCTTATTCTTGCTTTGACAGAATTTCTGAATGCCCAATCTTATTTATTTTCTCTAATAGTGTATTGGGTTTTAAAACAAAAATAATATTAATGTGTTATTTTCTTTTTAAATTTGATCTTTGTCTTGCCTCACTGGATCCAGGCAAGAGCTTCCTTACTTTGGCAGCCATTTTCTTTAGCTCCATTTAACTTCAGACTTTAGCTTTTATTTTTTTTAATAGGTGCATCTTGTGTCCATTTTATTGGACACTGCTCTTAAATCAACAAATTGGAAACTATTAAAGATTGAAATGCAAACCTAATAGTAATATATTTAATTTTTAATAAGTTATTTGTCTCTGGTAGCCATTAAAACAATGATAAATGTGTCTTTGCACTGAACTGATGCTTCACTGGGCATACTTGCACCTCTGTTAAGTCATCTGAATTTGGCATTTAACGCTCTATAACTGGTCAGTATATTTACTCTTTTTAAAGCCATCTTGTTTTTATTTTTTTAATTAATGGTTATTTTACTTATGGAAAAATCCCAAAAGCTGAGTTTAGGCTGATATGGTATAGGAAAGTGCACTACCAGAATATGTTTCACCTTTAAAGGAGAGGAAGTAGACAGGAATGTGTGTAGACAGGAATTTGAATGTTTCAGATTAGTTTCATCAATATCTTAGAACTAATAGATTTTATGTCCTTTTCTATAGTTTTTTAGATTTCTTGGGTTTTTAACTTAAATTGCAGAAGCTAAATTGATCTACTAGTTGACTTCAACTGGTTGAATATAGTGGAAAGATAAACATGTTTTACCTGCACACAATGTGGTGTGGTTGTCATCAAAAGCAGGTGTTGCATTTCAGTGAAACATGGTTTCAGGAGTATGGTAAGCACTTGACTGGAGCAGCTTGAGGAGTGGGCTTACTTTCTAAAGAAATCCCGAGGGAAGGGCAAACTAGGAATCAATATATTATAAACCAAGTTTATTATCAGGTTTTTCTAACACATTATTTTTTGCCAATTAAGATTCTGATTTAGGTAGAGTTTGCTCTGTCCAATTACACTTGTGTTGTAGAGTGCATAAGCCCAGATTTGTTTTGGGAATCACTATTGCAAAACAGTCTTGGTTTAAGGCTGGTGTGAGAGGGCAAGCCTGCCTGACTGCCCTCACAGTCATCTGTAGCCTAATACAGGAGAGCAGTGTGCTTATGATGCCAAAGCACAACTGTGTAGCATTTACATAGGTTTTGCAGGTCACATGCTTTCTAGTGCTTCTTGTTGATCTTAAAGCTTGTTAATAGAAGGCCAGATGATGTATCTGTAATTCAGATTGATTAAATAGCACTGCTTGTTGCCTTTGGTTTAGTTGCATTTCCATAGGCTTTGCCTGGGACAGTTTCATAGATTTTTCTGGATGACCGTCATGACTGAGTGACTCTCTAGAATGCTTGTACATTAATACTCAGTGTGGGAACAAATAGGAGGAATTGGAGGTCTGCACTCAGCTGCAGGGCTGGAATCTAGTTGGGATCATGTGTAGGTGGTAGGACAGCTCCCAGGACTGCAGTGCTGAGGTGGATGAGTACAGGCTCTTCAGGAAGAGCCAGCTGGACTGCAAAGGAGGAAGATGCCCTTTCATGTGGGAGAGCAGTGAGAATGCAACGGAGGGAGCTTTGCTGTAGAACCACCTGGGGAAGTATGAATCAGGGTTAGCAGGCAGACCAGTGTGGGAAAAGCTGTTGTGGTTGTCTGCTAAAAGCCACTTCATGAGGAAAAATATGAGGTCTTCCTCATAATTGGAAGGCCCTATGTATTCACAGGTCTTGGTCCTCATGAAGACTCTAACCTCTGAAGAGACTTTAATCTGCTGGAGAGGCAAATCGGCAAGGTACAAGCAGCTAGGAGGCTTCTGGTGTGCACTGATGACAAATTTCTGACCCAGGTGATCAAGGAACTGACAAGGGGAGGCAGTCCTGCAGTACTTCATATGTACATCCACGTGAGATGTAAAGGTCAGAGGCAGCCTTTTCTCCAGTTACTGTAGGATGGTTGAATTCAGGATCCCGAGAGGAGGGAGCTGGGTAAGCAGGACCTGAGCCCCAGAGTTCAGGAGAGCAGGCTGTGACTTAAGGGATCTGGTTGCAAGAGTCCCGTGAGATATGGCCATAGAGAGAGCTGGTTATTTTTAAGGATGTGTGATGTGTCTGACACACTTGCACATTAAAAGTTTTGCTTCATATGAGGAAGGAAGCAAAGAAAGACAGTTGTAGTAAAGGGGAGTACACCATGATGTGAGTTGTGTGTACTGCTATTACAATCATTCTTGACTGCATGGAATTCATTTCTCAGTCACCAAAAAAACCTACATAGAGTCCTCCTCCAGGCTGTCACTTTGAGGCAATGGGTCTTGCCTTGATATGTCATTTTCAAGGAATGCAATGAAATTCACCATCATCAGACTCATTCATGTTCAGTGCAATAACAGGGTTTTTGACAAATATAATGCATTTTCACTGTCAGTCTGAAAAGCTGATACAAAAATGTGCAGAGGTACTATGGAAGTCTTTTCAGCTTGAAGGAATGGATGCTACAGTGCTTTGTGTTACCTTTTGGAAGCAGAAGTGACAGGTTTATACAAGATTGTCAATACAGGAATACAGGAGAATTCATGAGGCTTTCCTATAAAATTTGGAGTAGATAGATAAAAGTAGGTTGATCTGCTATTTGTTAGACAATTGTGAAAACTTAGCTGCTTAAAATTTTCAAAGTATGTGAGCGGTTGAATACTAAGAGATAGAGCTTTCTATGATTTCCTCTTCCTTTGTCTCTTTCCTGCAAACTGCAGAATAGCACAGGTGAGGAGGGATGTGTTTGGTGGAGTGAAACGTGCACATCATCATTTATCAAGTAGACTTGACCGAAGTATGGCAAGTACTGCCTGTTGTTAAGCACTGCAGTCAGTGTATTTACCCTATTTGCATTTTCATTTCAAAATTCCTTTTGACAAAATAATGCAAATTTGCAAAACTTTGCTCATTATTGGAATATTTTTTCCAACTTTGTTACTTTCATGTTTTCATTATGCTGTTTGATTATCTTCAAAACTGCTTTTAAAAAATTAATGCTCTAAATTTTAGAATTTGGTGCTCTAATTTAAAGAAATATTCAAGAGTCTGTGCAACCTGGTCTAGTTGAAGGTGTTCCTACCCATAGGAGGGAAGTTGGAACTAGATGATCTTCAAGGTCTCCTTCCAACCCAAACCATTCTATGATTCTGTGAAGTGTTCCGTACCTGGGTCACTGCATTTGTACAATTTTAGGTGGCTCTTGCTTGTAGTATTTGTTGTTGGTTAGGCTATGGTTAGTTAGTGTGCTGATTAAAAAAATACAACCAGGTCATTATTGATTATTGGACATATGTTAGAGACTGGGCAATCCTCAAAGAACCAGATGCTGTGGCTTTATGATACAGATCCTAACTAATGTGGGGAATCAACAGCATTTTTTTATTGTACCATAAATATGTGGAACTCTTAAGTGACAAATGCCTTGCTTTTGGAGATGAGAATGGAGTTATGCTAAAAGCAGTAAGTACAGTTTTGCAGAAGAATTGGCAAGTGCTCTTCAAGTGATAACTTTCAACACTTGCAGATTACTCGCTGGTTTCAAATAGATACCTAGTCCCAAGGCAGGGAATTGTAGCAGTGTTTCTGCATGTTTGAATTCAGAAAGGCTTGATGATTCTGATTATCACAGTTGTTTGGCCTAAATAGTTTAGTACTGTCACTGCTGTAGATAAATCAAAGGTTTTGAAAGGCAGTCAGATTTTACAGTGTGACAAAATAGTGTTACAAAGTGCACTCTTTTTCTGCAATTTGTATCTAAATACATCCACATACTTGGGTATATAGAGCTCTCCAAAAGAGAAAAGTGTAACAAAACTTCAGTTATTCAGCAATACTGAAGGTTTCTGCTCCCTCTAGGTGCGAAGTCTATTTACACAACTGCTTTGTCTGTAAACATGACAGCAGGAACAAGTGCTATGGCTGTGACTGTGTCAGATCAAACTTGTATCTATTGATGAGTCCACACGTTGTACTGAGAAAGATAAACTGAGAACTGGCAGCTTGCCCTTTCTGCTGTAAATCAGTTGTGATATTTGAATATGATAGAAGAGAAAGAAAGAAGTCATTCCCTTGAAATCTAGGTTTTGGTGAAGTCTAGACTTATCTATAATATTGAAAGCACCAGCTGTATTGTCAGACTTAGTGGTCCACCCAGACTTTACAGCTAAACTCTTAACTTCAAGATCAGAAAGTACAGGCAACTGGACTGTAACCATACTCAGAAGGAATGTGTGCAATAACCTGTGTATGTACAAACCCAATGATTGGGAAGTAGCTGGAGGAGGAGGAGCCCTGATGGGGCAGTTTACAAACATGAACGGTAATATTGTAATAGTCCTGCTAATGAGTGTCCAGTCTGGTTAAGTCAGATACCCAGCATCATACTAGGTTGTACACTGTTTTTTAACTGAGACCTGGTCTCAGGGAGGCAGTAGGATAGGATGTAAAGCTCTGTATCATATTTCTGGCATCACTTCCATTGAAATACCACTTCTGTGGTATTCACATAACCATTTTGATCATATTTATCTTTTTTCTAGGTGTGTTTTGATTAGATAAGCAGTAATAATTATTTCAGTCCTTCTCCAAGTTAACTATATTCATTCATGTTTAATGCAAGCATCTAAACTGCAGATGATTAGCAGTATTAAAGTTGGTAAAACAGAAAAGAAGTGCAGCTGCTGGATCTTGGGTTTTCTGTGGTTGTATAATGAAAATGATTTTTACAAGTCCTGCATTGTTGCTAAATTTACAGATTGAAGAAAATTGCCATGATTCTATCTTACTACTAATTTCTATTTGCAGATGAACGTGTCAAGCATATCCTCCTTCTGTTTCCTCATTTGAGTGTTCCTTCTTTAACCTCCTTCCCTCAGTGCATCCCAAATTAAAGACGATTTCAGTTAACTTTTTCCAGAAAAAAATTGCAATAGATATCACACATGAATGTCTTTTAGAAAAATAAAACAAAGCCAAAACTGACTCAATTGCATCTTTCACAATTTTATTCCCCTGTCTTGCTTTTAAGTTATCAGATTTCATGTGGATAACATTGCTAACCCTTCTGTAAGGGAAGACTTGTGGGGTCCTAGAAGGTGAAGCTTTTGTGGGTTTGGTTTGTTTGGTTTGGGTTTGTTTTTTATTTTTACTTTAAAAGTGGGTAAAATCACAGAGGAACTAAGAAGCAGAAGGGATAAGTATGCAAATATAAAGGACATTTGGCTTCCCATTTTCAACAAAACTTCAGGAACTTTAATTTTTTTAAAATAACTTCCTTATGTGCTTTGGGTCAGTGATTTGTGTTACATGGGAGGTGTTGGCAATAGAAATAGCTCTAGGCAGATGTGATTACCTGCCAGCAACAGGGGAGGGTAGGAATGCTGTAAGGAAATCCAGCTCTGTAACTGTAGCTGCACTAAATGGTAATTGGCGTTCCTTGTGCTTTGGTATGTCATATGTAAATACTGCTCCTTCAGGTGAGCAGCTATCAACTCTGCTCCTTTTAATGAGGAATTTAAACACCAGCTCAAATTCTAGAGTTCAGTGAATGCAGAAGAAAACTGTGGGACATGTAGCTTCTTTTATTAAGACATGCATTTGAAAGAATTCTCAGCCAAATTTTAAACCATATACTGTATACCTTATGTCAAAATCACGAATTCTGATTTATTTCAGCTAATTTATTGGAGACACAGTATCACTTCATATTTTTGGGAAATGCCTCTCTCACTTGTTTCTACAAAGCTGTATCAGAATGATGTCATAACAAGAAGTTGAACTCTTTAGCAGAAGTGAATTTGCAGTGATGTAGGTTATCGTTATTAAGAGTTCTAGGGACTCTGAAGTCATGAAATACATGACTGTGATACGTGACATGCATGCCATGAAAAAAAAATTGTGCATATATCTTGTATTTTTGAGTGGGGTAATTGAGAAAATTACAACCATTGCTGCTTACCCTTCAGATCAGTGGTGAGGGGCAGGTTCTCAGCCATCTAAGCTTTGTACTAGTGTTCATGTGCTCAGGCTTGTGGATTTAAGAAAACAAACCTATGGAAAAGTTTTCAGACATGATGTTTTAAAAAATAGTTTGAAAAAATACAGCTAAAAAACAAGTTCCTAAATCTTCATAGCATTCAAGTACAATTCAAGTGGAAGAATAGAAGAAAACCAAGATTCATCTGCATGTTTTGTATTTTTCCTACTTCTACTTGTGTACATCTAAATGCACAGATATTTAGATGGCACAAAAGGAAACTTGATTATGACTTTCATTTGTAAAATTTGGTTGCTGTCAGTGCAGTCCTGCTGGGCCGTGGTAAGGACAGGCTTATTCATATCTACATGGAAAAGGTATATAAATTAATTAAATGTATGAAGTAAATGTTTTTAACTGCACTTTTCCTGTGATTTATGATTCTTAAAATACATTGTGCTCCATACAACTAATACATTGTATGCAGTTACATACTGGGTGTGAATTTGTTTTAGGTAATTGAAAAAATCAGAAAAAGACAATTAATTGCTTATTGGTAATAGAGATCTCACTCAGTTTTAATCATTGCATTTGGGCAAAAAAGGTTTTCAGTGGGAATCATGCCTGCCTGAATCTATATCTGTTTATGTGAAGTATTTAATTAAATTACTAATTTCTTTAAAACTGGTTGTACACTTAGAAAGTACGTATGTTTAGATGGAAAACAATTTTCCACTGGGAAACTGGGAAGAAAAACTGATCAGATCTTTGAACATTGCTATGTTGACAACTTAGTTTAAGATGATGCTTTGCCTAAAATACAAGTCAATTTGAAGTGGTTTTATTTTAATGTGGTGTAAATAGAGGCAGTTGTATTGTCTCCAACAGTTAGATTGAGTACGGAGAAGGCTACTAGTAAGTCTCAAACATAATCCAAATTTACTGCCTCTTCCTTGATATATATGAGTTGCAAAAATACCCCTTTATTCCTGTGGTATAGTACTAGCTATAATAGATGGGA